>JAGFPH010000178.1:605685-628564 GCA_018207615.1 Philaenus spumarius | reverse complement strand
ACATTTTCAAAACTATAGCATCACGTAACAAAATATAAAACTCATTTGCTTTTTATATCTATTGTGTAAAAATGAATGTAATTTTGTTTTCTATCTTTAAGAAAATTATAACAAACAATAATTATTGTTTTAGGGGTTGTTTCAACCCTTAAAAGTCATATATTTTAAAAGTCTTTCTTATTGCGCCTCTAGTGCCTATGACAAAATACGTGAACCAAATTTCACGTTGCTAGGTGGTAGTTTCTGTTTAGATATATAACAAACAACGTTTAGGGTTTTAGGGGTTGTTTCAAACCTTACAGATAATATATTTAAAAAATCTTTCTTATTGCGCCTGTAGCCCCGGTGACAAATATGTGTACCAAATTTCACGTTCCTAGGCGGTAGGGTTTTTGAGATATATAACAAAAAATATTTATTGTTTTAGGGGTTGTTTCAACCCTCAAAAGTCAAATATTTTAAAATTCTTTCTTAATGCGCCTCTAGTGCCTATGACAAATACGTTTACCAAATTTTACGTTCCTATGATGTAGTTTTTCTTTTTTAGATATATAACAAACAATATTTATTGTTTTAGGGGTTGTTTCAACTCTTAAAAGTCATATATTTTAAAAGTCTTTCTTAATGCGCCTCTAGTGCCTATAACAAATACGTGTACGAAATTTCACTTTCCTAGGAGGTAGTTTCTGTTTAGATATATAACAAACAATAGTTAGGGTTTTAGGGGTTGTTTCAACCCTTACACATAATATATTTAAAAATTCTTTCTTATTGTGCCTCTAGCCCCTGTGACAAATATGTGTACCAAATTTCACGTTCCTTGGCGGTAGTAATTTTGAGATATATAAAAAACAATATTTGTTGTTTTAGGGGTTGTTTCAACCCTTAAAAGTCGTATATTTTAAAATTCTTTCTTCATGCGCCTCTAGTGCTTATGACAAATACGTTTACCAAATTTTACGTTCCTAGGATGTAGTTTTTTTTTAGGTATACAACAAACAATATTTATGGTTTAGGGGTTGTTTCAACCCTTACAGGATAAATATTTAAAAATTCTTTTTTATTGCTCCTCTAGCCCTTGTGACAAATATGTGTACCAAATTTCACGTTTCTAGGCGGTAGGGTTTTTGAGATATTTACCAAACAATATTAATTTATTGTTTTAGGGGTTATTTCGACCCCTAGAGACCATATTTAAAAATCCTTTCTTAGTGCGCCTCTAGTTCCTATGAGGAATATATGTACCATATTTTCTTTCATATTAGCCCCTGTGACAAATATGTGTACCAAATTTCAAGTTCCTAGGTGGTATGGTTTTTGAGATACTGTGATCAGTCAGTGAGTGAGTGGGTTTTGGATGTTATATAATATATAGATTTCTCAAAGGTGTTTTTTTACGCTAGGCAATATCTCCCTTAATTCTTCATCAAATTTGATTATTTAAGCATCATTTGAAAGCTTCTGTTCCCCGCTATTGACGAAAAATAGACAAAGAGCTTAAAATTTATGTTTTTGTTACAAAAACTGATTTAAAAAACTTTTATATTATATTTCATATGGTTCCTATAATGAAAGGCGCCATCTATTAACAATCTGTTTAACTAACGTTACAGCTGTTAGTTAGATTGTTTACATTCTATATGCAAGTATAATCTATTACACAAATCAATCAAATTAAACCAATGTAAACAAATAAAAGTAATTTCCTTAATTAAATCAATGTATTAAATCAGGTAAGTAGGCCTACTCCTAATTTACGAAATATTCGCATGGATCAGCTAGTATTCTGTATTTAAATTCTATCAATGCCTTAGAGTTTAATATTATTTATATAACTGTTATTACTCCAGCCAAATTATCTAATGTATTTTTCTAGTCGTGCTATTTTTTCCAATAAATACGTTTATGGTTGTGTTATACGTGTACTTCGTACAAATACACTTTTTAAGAAGTTCTTGTGACTTAAATAATTTATTTCTCCTTCCCCTTTTCATGCTAAATTTTTACTTTTTGTCCGTGTGACGAATGCAAATGAAAAGATAGAAACGCACGCAATATTAACTCTAAATAAGTTAGTTATTGATATACAATATAAATAATAACATCACAGTTCGTAAACCCTTTACGAAACAATTATTAGTTTCTGTTATTTTAGTGTATCACAACTCTCAACTGTGTAATCAATCTGCGAACGAGATCCAATCATTATACGTAATATGCAAAACGAGTTGATAACTTGTAGTTTACACCCCAGTAAAATATTGGAAAAACAACCGTTCCGTCTCGTACTGTATAATTAATTAATATTTTTCTTTGATTTAAAAAATGTATTACACTTATTTTGATCTATAATTGCAGCTCTTCACTTTGCATCTCTTTGAAGTCATTTCGCTTTAATTCACTTTTACTTGTTATTTATGCTTGACAAAACACATTTATAGAAATATGGAGTACGTTTAGTCGTTTTACAATTTGAGAACGATGAAATATTTTTGCCATAAAAGCATTTGTTTAATGGCGTTAATGATAAATTAATTTATTTGTTGTATTTCGTTTTCGTTGTACTTAAATGAGAGGTATAAAGTAATATTGTTACTATATTTAGAGATAAAGCGATTAAAAAACAGGACTACTGTTTAACTGAAATAAATTTGTTTACCAACACATGTATAATAAAATATTTAAAAAAATAACAGGCAGTCGTGGGACTGCCAACAGAAGTGAAAACGTTTGAGCTTCGTATAGTTGACTTTATTTTCTGGTTTTAAGAAGTTTTTTTTATGAATGTATTAATGTTGTAATGGAGCCTTAAAAATTGCGGAGATCCGACTGAGCCTTAAATATTTGCAGAGATGCGACGGAACCTTAAATAATTGTGGATATGCTATGGAGCCTTAAATAATTATGTAGATCCGATAGAGCATTAAATAATGGCGGAGATGCGTCGGAGTCTTAAATAAATTCGAGGATCCGACTGAGTTTTAAATAATTACGGAAATGATACGTAGCCTTAAATATTTGTGGAGAAATTATGGAGCCTTAAATGATTGTGGAGATCCTATAGAACCTTGAATAATTGCGGAGATTTGGCGTAACCTTAAATATTTGCGGAGATGCAACGGAACCTTAAAATAAACTATTTTAAAACCACTTGCAAAATGAGGAAGCACAATGTCCATTTCATCGATGCGTGTCGTGACTAAATTAACCCTTACAGTCTTAAACTTGAACATGCCCCATGCGTAAATATGCCCCGGTCTATGGTACGGTATAATTCTCGCGAGATTTCATTGGAATACCCACGCAAAATGTGCCGAACGGGCCATAAGACGTTTTTACTTTAACAATAAATATGATAAACCATTAACGAAAAGTAAGTTACCTATCATACAATTTAATAATCTATACTTAGATACAATGTAGGAAGATGAACAAATTTGTTATGGGCCTTAAACTGCATAATGTATTCTAATATTTACTTTTTAAAGCAAAACGAAAAAGAACAAATGCTAACCTCTATTAAAGTTATCCTATTTTTAAAATGATCATATATTCATAAGTAATATCCCTACTTGCTAAAACAGGACAAAACATAAAAATCAGGACTTAAAATTTTGTTAGAGGCTTACTATAATTTTTGCATCGGTATTTCTATTTAAAACGATGGGCTCTTTTTTGTGGTTATCAATTTCGAATTTCGTATAGTCTACAATCCCTGAAATTTTATCAGAAAAGTAATGTTACGAAAACTTTAGTTGATATGTCTGCATTTATCAGGAACTAACAACACCGTTATAATATATTAATAACATAAACAGAACACTGAAAAGAAATTAAAGGAATTACTGACAAAATGGTTCAACTTAATGATTTGTTCTAATCAAAGGTTTCAAATTTAGTTAGGTAATTTATAAACACATAAATACTTTTGTTTCACAGTTTGGGCAATACTATTAAGAATACCGTCAATTTATATTTTTTCTCTCCTTTGTTGACACTTTGTTCCGAAGCCTCGCAACTTTTACTTAATCCTGTCGTGAGAAGGACTTAAAGAGCTCTCTAATCCGGCCTAGCTCTAGGTTAATCAGCTCTTAGAATCTGTGTTTCAGATGTTTTGACAAGGAACAAACATAGGGTTATATTTTCCTTTTAGAAAATTAGGTAAACCACTTAGTTTTAAGCCTCCCGTTTATATAATTGAAGAGAAATATATACGGGTATAATATAGCCGACTGCAAAAATAGTCTGTAAAACTAAAATTCTGTAATCTTTGCTCCACTAGTAAATACTTCCCTCCCTGTAGAGTACTTCATCTTCCAGTTACTACTTGTTTGTTTTCGTCTTTTTAAACAATTAACTAAATAACGTGTAAACAATAAAAAGTTTAACAATTTAAAATTAATAGTCATTTTTAGGCGTTTTTTGGTGCTAAACACGAACATAACCTCTACATTTTAACATTTTGGACGTCTATGGAGACATTTCATTAGTGGAGACATTTCATGTAGCTTCAAATTAATAAATGAAGTCAAAAATGAAAATACACGAAAAAACTGACTTTACCTCACTATGTCTAACTAATGCGTACTTAATATACATCGTATTTTTTTTTATTCATTTACTATTTAATTTTCAAATATTACAAATATCATATCTCATACATACATTAGCAAATGTAAACATAATTACGTTTTCCTTTTTGTTTTCAAAACTACGAGGTAGGCTAACTATACTAAATTAAAAACCTTATTATGACGCTCCAATTTACCGCATTGCTCTTATTCAAAATACATTTTTACAAAAAATACTACTATTTTCTAAACAAATTAAAAAAGGGGTGCAGAAAATTAAACACACACCCTAGCACGCATACAATCTGACACTTCTGTAGGAAAAACCTGAAGGCGTAATGGAGATACAAAGAGATATTATTAACTTTATATAATAAGTATAACATGTGTATGTATTACATTTGATAGTAATAATACTAACTTTGAACTTTGTATGCACGATAAACATTATGTATATGGCTTGTATACTGAGTTTTAAGTTAACATGATGAAAATAGAACCGATAACGAGCTTGTATTTCTATATAGCTACAATGAAACTAATTATATACTTACGAATTCCTATATGCTGCAGTCTCAACAATTTTCTTTGTATTAACTTGGAAATAGGCGAAGTAACAGACTATGTGCAAGTTTTGCATTAATATCTTCATAGTTTTTGAAATTAAAACAGAAACACGCACGGATTTTGCCGTCAGGACTAAAACCAAAAATGCATTTATCGGATTTTGTCATCAATTTTTAAGATATTTATTCTAATTTAAAAATTCTAGTGACTGGAAAATAAATTTCTTGCCTTTGCTAAAATTACTGTATAGTTTTAAATTTGAAAAAATATACTGAAGGTTTTCAGGCTATAAAACAATTACAGTGGACTAAATATTGTGTATTTTAGGCAGATTACATACGTAAAATCGCTTTTTGTGTTTTTAAATATGTTAACTTAAATGGTAGTGTGTGGTATGCTTTGAGATTTTTCCTACGAGAATGAATTGGTTTTTGAGTTTTTTCTACAAATATAAATGTAGGATGTCATTCTGCACATTTTGTTTTTTTTACGCGATCTTATCGCTTGGTTCCCCCAAAATCGATCAAAACATAAAATACCATAGAAGTACCCGGTTCAAAGCCATGTGGTGGATTCTACCGTGGGGTTGGCGAGCGAAGCACGCAATGCATTGTGTATTGCATACTCCCAACATGCGGAATGGCGTACGAACCATTTTGCAGCTATTCAGCACCGTCGTGAATAGACCTATTTCCCAAATTGTTGGTTGAAACCCTAAAACATAGGCCTATAAACTTAATTTTGGAAATTTGCTCAACTCACGTCAGCGGTTCAGCTGCGTGGTCGAATTTTTTTACATTTTCATTTAATTGTAACATCAATGACGCACTCAGTTTTTCAAATTGTTTAACGTTTGTAATATAAGTTGGGAAAAATAATTTTACTAGATTATCATTAATTATAAGAATTTGAAGTTGCATTCATTATATGAACAATACGAAATGTTTACATTTTATCCGAAGAAAACATTTTCCTTGATCTGAAAAAAGTACGGAGAAATTAATAAACTTATTTTAAAATAATCGCATTGAAAAATGACTGTCGATATTTTAAAAGGATAAAGCCAGATTGGATGTTTTTACCAACATATCATCCTACTAAATTTGATGATTCCATTTTAATCCTTTGTCAAGATGTTAGGTACTTTCCATACTTTCTGCCTGTAGCCTACAAGTATTTTACAATTCAGATTTTCACGAATCATTTCGTTGCTTTGTTTCTATCTGTTAATATGTTGAAATTAGATGTAGCCCGATAATACAACATATTGTGTAACATTTATGTTTATTAACATGTAAATTTATTCTCGATGGAGTTGTCACAAACGACAAAAGCTAGGAGTGGACTCTTTACACGTGCTTGGAGATTGTTTGGTTATATCTCCAATGTTAGGTATAGTTCTAACAAGCTTGCATCAAACACCTCTAATGAACATTGGGTAAAAAGCATCTTGAAGATTATAATTACGCAATGAAAACATTATCACACAACATTCTTCATTCGTAGAAAAATGTATTTATACAAATTTTAAGTTCATGATTATTATCTTTGTACTTATGGTAAATGATCCCTTTTTACTAATCTTTATTTTACAAAGTTGTTGTACGTTTTAATTCAGCAAACACAGAAGAGTCGAAGTTTTTTTTTATAATTCTACCATGAAAAAAAATTATTTCTTAGGAGATTGATAAGAACAATATCCTGAATGTTGGCAACCCTTAAACAATAAGTTTATGAATTTATAACACACTGCGTACAACCGTTCATTTGCTTAGGTTACAAAATGTGTGAAGCCTATATTTGAATCCTGACTGGTAAGCAGGGCAGTTTATACATTTATTTTATTCGTTCTAAATAGAGACACAATTTAACTTTTATGTATTTAAGAGTTTAGAACTATATAGGCGATATTGTAAAGAAGTGTATTTTAGTAATATCAACCACCGTGGCGTCAGCTACATGTACAAGTTCGGAAATGACTTGCATAAAGATTTGTAAATCTTTTTAAGAGTTGTTTTTTTCTTAAATATATAAAGACTTTATATTCTAACTTAAGTAGTCACGTGACCATGGCTGAAAAATGAAGTAGTGTTAGTTAAAAGCATTAGAGTAAGGCGAAGAAAACATAAAACATTATTTATTGAATGATACGATGACCAACTCAAGAGTCACATCTTCAATAATAATATTAGTATTTTATCTTCCAACATTTTGTACCCTAAGTTTGTAAATAATAATCCTTCTAAAAAGTTGCATACTTTAATTCTAAGAGGTTATTTTAATTGGAATATGGAATTTAAATTAAAAATAAAGATCATATCTCTCAGCAAACCGCCCTTTCTATTTGTTATAGCCGGTCGTAAAACGATTATGAAATACAAGTAAGTTTATATATAAAAAAATTAAAACACACAAAACGCTATTCTTTACGATCGCATTAAATTCCGTTGAACTAAATAAAACAAAACATTATTGCTTTCAGAAAGAAAATTTGCTTAAACAATACAAAAGGAAATGTTTACATAAATCTTATCGGGACGTCAAGATTTTGACAAGCTTTTTCCTAATGACTTTAGCCGAGGCAGTGCAAGTTAATTAAAAACCGGCAATTATACATCAGAGAAGTTTTTTTATCGAACAGAGTTTAATTGTTTGCTTTGGGGCCAAACTGCTTATAAAACACGCGATTCTACCGCCCTCTTTGCTATATTGTGGATAATTATCAGACATATTCCTGGTAAGACATCAATTATTTCGTTTTTAAGTTACATGTTTCGTGATATGCCGAGGAATATAATAAGTAGTAATCAGATACGTTCAGATGGTTTGCAAATAAATTTAACTGAACAGAAGACAGAAGGTTCGTTTCTCAAAGTGTATTCACATCTTGAATTATTCCCTCGTCTTGATTTTCCTTGTGACCATGTCTGACCATCTGACGTTATAAGACAAAGAGACAAAGCTAAAGGGAGTGAGGGATCTGAGAGATGCCTGAACTGTAAGCTGAATCCGAGTTATCTATAATATAATTTCTAGCGTTTTAAAAATTATTTATTTATTTTATTGGAACCAATTTTGTTTATAAAATGCTACACATTAATGTATAAAATGTTATTAGAAATGCCAACATTATTAAAGTGTTTTGTTGGTATTAGTTAAACGGACATTTTCCATAATTTCTGTATTAAATACGTGAACTATTAAACTAAAACTATTAGAAGGCGGGTTCGAAATTTCGCTAGATATAAAAATAATAACAATATTTTGCTTTAAACTAGTTATCTTTTTAACAATATTACATGTTTAAAATTTAATAAATTTGACCAACTGAGTGAACAACAGAATTACTTGCATGTATGTAAAGTATATTAAACTAGCTGCTGTACAAAAAAAAATCAATTTCACCACAATTTGCTTGAAAATAAATTTTTGTAACTTGCTCTACAAATGAGGGATAAAAATCTTCAATTTGTACGTGAGCCGGATTGAAACATGTCTGACTAACAAGCCATACTGCGCTTGTAACGGTTTAGTTTTGAAAATGTTTCACTTGTAACGAGAAACAAAAACTTATAAACTGTGTGTAAATTAAATTAGCTATTTACTTCAAATCAACCAAATAATATTTTTAACTCAATAATAATTAGCGAAATAACTCAATAACTAATGCATTCGTATGTAATAAAAAGGTAGAGTTCATCCGACCGATCAATTTCCCTTCATTGCAAAGGTTTATTTCGTTCTATTGGATCCAATATAGGATTATGTTTTAAAGAATTTAAATTATTTTTTTTTTTTTATGAAAATGTTTTCCTAGTTTTTATGATGTAAGTCTACGTTTGTAATTAAATTTGACATTTGTTAAATTGTTTTATCACAATGGTTGATAAATTCCTAGCTAATTTTAATCGGACAAGAAAAATATTTGCGTTCAAGTATCTTGACTAACTTATTTTCTCTCAGATCATTAATGTTGTAAAAAATACTGTCGATATTTCTTTTTCACTTGTTATTACTTTTATTTTTGGGCAGATAATGGATAAAATACCACCGTAGGCCTACGTTTAACCCCGGATTATATCGAAAATAAAATCGTACCGACCATAATACTTGACGTATTTTCTTTATAAAAGATAACAGAAGCAAAAGCGTCTTATCTCTGATTTGGAGTGGAAAATCTTCTAACAGATTGAAAGTTATAATTAACCCATGTCTCTAAAAACACTGCCAAGATTAAGAGTTATACTGCACAAAACCACTCTTTCCCCTAAATCCTCCCCAGCTAGGTGGATTAAGACAAGTAAAGTAGCAAGTTTCGAATCGAAGTGTCAAGTAAGGAAAAGAGAAAACTTTCTACAGGCACGATCTGTTTGATGGCGAAACGTATTAAAAATTCAAACAACCTAATTATAGAGGAATTATTGTTTAATTCTTGCGTTAAAGTTAGAATCAGCCTTAACGGACTTTATTCGACCAATTAGTCACTATTTTACAATTAAATGTTTGAATTCCATTATTTAAAACAACAAAATAAGTACCAAATTACACTTTCTTTGATTGATTTTATATTTTAATTATCTAAAATAATAGATACCATAATATTTATTTAAATAAATATTATTTCCATTCAGATTTAAATTTCTTGAACAAAACAAACACTTTTAGTTCATTTCTATTCTTTAACTTATACGTTTTCTAAATGCTAACTAGCCACATTTCCAACTGCGTTATCAAAGTTAGTTTAAGGTAAATTACGTTTATATCATTTTGTTGCAATTTATACAGAAATGCTTCGTTAAAAACAAATTTCAATTCAAATTATTTGTTGTTCAAATAGTTAGGCTATTTAAATATACAGCACCATCCGTATATATTATTTCTCAAAGAGGTTTTTTTGTCACTAAATGATATCTCACTTAATTCTTCATCAACATTAATTATTCAAGCATCATTTTAAAGCTTATGGTCCCCGCTATTGACGAGAAATAGACAAAAATCTTAAAATACATGTTTTCGTTACAAAAATTGATTAAAAACTTTTATTATACTTCATAAATGGTTCCTAATGAAAGGCGCCATCTATCAGCAATCTGTTTAACTAACATGACAACTGTTAGTTATATTTTTTAGATGGACGTGTGATCTATCACTCAAATCAATCAAATTAAACCATCGTATATAATTAAACGTAATTTACTTAATTAAAAAGTAGGCCTAACCCTATTCGCACGGGTCAGCTAGTATTATAATAATTGTTTCTTGGTATTATTCTAATAATTAAACACAAATTAAAATTATATTTTACTACCGTTCAGTATAGTGGGTTTATTGCAATTTGTTAATTGCTTTATTTTTATTATTGTATTTACTAGAGATCAAATAAATAAAGGTGTTACACACAATAATATTTTTTCTACGCAGTACATAGGAAATATTCCATGCTCTGAACTTTGTCTAAAGATGTATTATACCAGGAAGAATGTAGAGAATTATATTTAAAGACTTCCTTGAAACGTAGAACGTTCGAAATTTATTAAACTGACTTAATATATTTGTAAGCAGATATTATTAAATTAAAAATTTTTGAACCATTGTATTGAATTTAACGTGTATTGTCTGGTTTGGATTAGGGTTACAAGCAACCCCTTGTATTCCAATTATTTCACCGTTGAAACAATACGTTCCAATACATCTCGTCTATTGTTTGAGTTGAAGTGTTGAACTTTGCACCCGTTTATTGTCGTCAACACACTTTATTTATAGATCGTTTAGCACTCTGGCAGTTCAACAATGTATTCTTACATCACAGTGTTTAGTTGCGTGTACGGCTTTATCCTTACATGTAGCACACGGTACACGCTGATATAAAAACTTCCATTACGGTTGCAATTCCGTCGGAAATGGAACGAATGACGTCATACGCAGCCACACCTTGTCATTGTGTCGTTCTTTTGTACGTTTGGTGCGGTACGAGTAAAGAAAAGCGACTCGGAGTAAAACACTCGCACAATAATTAAGCATTGTTCTGCGCTTGTGAAAACAGGGAATTGAATAAAAAGAAAAAACAAACTGCGGCAGCACAATGCTTCGTTTAGAATTTAATTCTGTGTCGAGATTGTACTAAGTCTGGATTGGAGGGTTGAAGGATAATCTTGTATTGACTCTAAGTAGCTGATAAACTTTAAATGGGTTTAACAATCGCGATGCCAGTAAAGTTTGGATGGCTGTCAAAGATCAGATTCTAAACTTTGTACACGATGTTAACAAAACCGAGGCTTGGATTTTGACTCGTTATTTCGTTGATAACGGATGACTTAACTGGTTTTAAAGATTGCGTGCTGCTTTTATGACGATGAGATAAATTAGAAAAGCTATTATTATCCTGGATTCATTATTTGTTATTTGAGCAGACGATGCTTGAGCTTCAGCTGAAATATATTCTGATCTTTGTTTCGGCTTAGTCAGTTTTAACCATCTGCTGGATATCAATAGAACTAATACTTAACTGAATTCTTTGTGCTACTTGACTTCTCAGTCGGCTACTTTTTATGAATTGATTACTGTTTTTATTGATTCTATAAAGTATTGTAATGGTTACTATCAGGTTAACCATTTCGTCATAGTACCTACCCATCTATGATACCAACACGCATTCATACTGCCATAGCGAATTGTAAAGTTACGAAACTTCTAGTTGTTATATTTAATTATTTAATTTGTGGTAGGCCTACACAATAATTTGTATCTTGACATTTAACAAAAATGTAACAGAAGTTCGTTCATGCAATATTTATGAATATTATTGATTTATCCATAGACGATAATTTTAATTTTTTTTTTTTTTTTGTAAAATATTATTTATGGATTAAGTAAATAAATAAATGAAATACAATCAAATTTATTTCAACACAAATACAAATAGACCGACTTTTTTACACTATTGAAATTTGTTATGTAAGAAGAATACAGGCTCTATGTTTGAGTAAAATTTGGTTTAAGAAGAAGAAAGAGGCAAAAAACTATAACTTTTTCTTTATTTTTTTAATTCACAAACCAAAGGTAGTTAATTGTTTATAAATACAACTATGATCCACAAAGCGAAGAAAAGAGTATTTTATAAAAATATGTAAAAAGTTTTTGCTTTAAAGTTTTTAGAGTTTAACAAAAACAACTAAAGTAGGCCTAATGTTTCAAGAAGAATATAGGCTATCATTTTCCAGTAGTTTCCACTATTTTTGGGTTAAAGAGAAAGGTTGCTTCTTTATATTACTGACATATTTAATTATGATTAGAAAACATTTCTCCTATTAGGTAAATGACCATACATTGTTGAAATATATAAATAGGCCTGTCTTTGAACCAATTATGATCATTCAAATTATTAATAAATGATATTAGAAGTCAAAAAAAACTATTTATATTTATTTAATTTGACAAAAAGTATTAATATAAAGTACAGTACCTTACATTTTTCCGTCAGAGACATCTTTTTGTTAATTTATTTGACATGTTTCAGGATGTATATCCTATCATCAGAAATCTCTCGTTGAATGGTTATCAAAACATTAAGTAAAAATACATAAACAAAACAATACATTTAAAACACAGTTAATAGGTGTACACCTAATGGCTACAGGATGTTTAAATGTGTTGTTGTTTATGTGTTTTTACTGAATGTTTTGGCGACTCCATTCAACGAGAAATTGTGATGATGGAATAGACATCCCGAAACGCGTCAAGTAAATTAACAAAAAGAGGCCACTGACGGACATATAAGGTACTGTACTATTATATTACAATTTAGAGACCTGCATATTAGAAACACGAATATGTTTTAAAAAAATATGAATTTGTAACACTGGATTATTTTGTAAACTTTTACGAAAACTTAAGTTATTTTTTCAATTAATTTGTATATTTTGTAAATATGACAAAACGTGTTCCCCATATGAATCTCAAATGCATTACATATCTAAGTTATCTGAGATAACATTAAACAACTGAATCTCCGCAGACATACATTAACACCCGACAGAATTCAATGAGATTAACGGATGACGTACGGAGATGACGAATGTTGGTCTGAGAACAAAAGGAATTAAAATGACAGCCAGTCGGATTTATTAAGAAGAAACCCCCTTACGGATTTAAAAATAATTAATTAAATGAATATTTCAGCTTTATTGAACGCACCTGACGTCTGATTCACGAGCTTT
Source organism: Philaenus spumarius (assembly GCA_018207615.1). Taxonomy (NCBI): domain Eukaryota; kingdom Metazoa; phylum Arthropoda; class Insecta; order Hemiptera; family Aphrophoridae; genus Philaenus; species Philaenus spumarius. The sequence goes on along the minus strand of JAGFPH010000178.1, from coordinate 615,210 downwards.
CATCAATCCTCTTTCACTTCTAAAGACCAAAAAGCAATTTGTGTTTTGATTAATCTTTGTGCTCTTGCGATTGGTCATAGAGTCAGCTGTTTCCATGTCATTATGTTCTGTCTTTGTATGTCACTTTGTACTCGGTTTAATAGCTTCTATTCAACGCTACTTACAGGAAAAGCTTTGTACATTTTGAGTACGATTAATTTTCAGATCAGTACTTTGACATTTAATTACAATTTATGTTGTATCAGACAAGGTAAATAACGATGATTTTATACTTGGACTATGTGAAAAACAAATGTGGTTCCAATAAAAATTACATTTTCAATTTTGTCACTGTTTTAACCCCTTTTTGCTATATTATTTTTATTTATTATTATAATCCGCAAACTTAATAAGACAATTCTTTGTTATTTATAAACAGGGCTACTCCCCGCAGTACATTGTTCTGGAAACATTGTTGGATCATCTGAGCATTAGTGTTCTTTGTACAGCCCCGTAAGACCAATTTTTTTTCTTATTACGATGAAGCCAGTATGCAGATGCAACTTTGTTTTGAATGACCCTAAATTAAAAATGTTTAATGTTTTTTTTTTATAATTTTATTTGGAACGTATGCTAATTTATTTTACATTTTTTAGAGATGTTAATATTTAGTATTCATTGTTGCTAGCGTTAGAACTATACATAATTTATAAGAAATACCTTCATTAAAATGTAGCCTTGTGTATTCATTAAATTATTATTTTGTTTTTAAATACAATGTTAGACTAGTTTTTAAAATTTCGGTAATGCAGAGTTGTTTACAAATGCACATCTGTCAAGTTATCCCATCCCCCCCCCCTTCTATGTTTGACACCTTTTATCAAATGAAACAGCTTTGAGGTGTTACGCACAATATACGTCAAGGATTATATTGAAGCCTATTCTTATAGTGTTGCTGGTTTCTTTAAGCGGATTTCAAGATGGTTGGTTGATAAAGGGGAACTGTTACGCCCTCTCTATTTAGCTGCAAGTCTCCCCACACTATTGTACACATTAATAGGCTTTCTTGCCCATAACGAACCCCTAGAGACTACCCCCGTGGTCAAGTGACCGTAGTTGAGGGCTAATAACCCGTGGGGATGATTCTACCCTGTTTCCACATCGGTTCTCTGAGTGCCAGCCAGTGTTGCCAGATGTACGATAATTATCGTATTTGTACGATAATTTAACAATTTCCCCATAGGAAATAATTATGTACGATAATACGATAATTTTACAAGATGTACGATTACTTCTGTCGTTTGTACGATATTTCGATGGTATTCTCCAATATGGGTCGATCTCATTACTTTATATCAAAACTACCCAACACTAAATGATCAAGCAACCAGTATTCAATACAGTGAGACAGTTTTTACCTATCACGTGTATGAGTATAAATAAAAGTGAGATAAAAGGCTTTGGCTATAGGCCTAGCGCCTAGGTGTAAATCTGTGATCTCTGGTCTGTGGTCGCCAAAAATAGTTTTCTTCATCATGTCATTGTTCATTCGTTCATTGATGCTTTTTGTATGAATGTGTATACTGTGTACAGTTTCCTAAGTTATAAACTTTTATGTAAAGGTTTAACCTAAGACTTAAGTTAAAGGTAATAATCAAATAGATTTTTAAATTTTATTTATTAAATTTTAATATGCCACAAAAACATTTGAATAATTATGTATTGTAAATTATAAAAAATGAATTACCCTATAAGGTCCATCTTGTGACTTCAAATTATTGTTAGTCTCTTTAATAATGTTTATCAAATTATTTATTGTATATAATATTATTCTATATAAATTGCAAAAGCCAATAACTATTTTGCTTATACAATACGAAAATCAGATTGATAAAATTTATAATAAAAATTCTTAATAATTGATATTTCAGTTTGAAAGTACTTAAAAAAAGCCTTACCGGTATTTGATAATTTATAAACGTACGATAATTTTGTCACTTTCCCCATAATTTTCAGCCTGTCTCCCCATAATTTCTAATTTTCAATCTGGCAACACTGGTGCCAGCGCTTTATTTACTAAACAACGAGACTCTGGTAATACATTACAGTGGATTATAGGTTTATGTCTAGTCATGGTCTTAATCGAAAATTAATGTGTAAATTGTTTTTATTTTCTACATTATTTTTACTGCGTTATCATTTTATAAAAAGGGTTACCTTTCTTGTATGATACATACTTTACATTATTGTGAAACCAAGTGGTACATTAGTCATAACTTATTTAGACTATATAAAAAGTATTGTCAAACCATACAAAATTTAATAGCTTTCACTTGTTGCACTTGAGTCGGTTACTCGATGATTAAGTTGACTTTTTTTGGAATTTCAAAAAGAATACTTAAATAGATCTTTTTACTATAACAACTCTCTTATTTTTGTTATAAATAAAGTATTAAATGCCACACTTTTAAAAGAATCCACTTTTTTGAGATTCGTTTAAAAATAATTAATTGTTGGTTACATTTCCAGTTTTGAATTGGTTTTAAAACCCCCGTGCTAAAAGTATGATTTAAATTTGTTTGCGCCCAATTAATTATTTGATTATACTTTGCAGTAGGTATAGTAACCCATTTTTCCAAAACAATAATAACAATTTATGGGTATACCACTAAACCGTTCTACAGAAACAAATTTAAAAACATTAGGCTCGGCTCTCCACATTCAAAACTACGATATTGGGTACCAATTCCAATGTTAAATAACCAAAACATACCTTCACTATTAAGCATATTTTTGTGCTGTTTTTGTTAAAAAACGAAAGCTTTTTTTTTCTTAAAGTAAAATAGATTGTGGGTGTTGATTGCTAAGGATTTTTGCAATATCTCTTTTTGCAACTGAGTAAAAAATGTATAAAGTTTACTATTTTTTACTATTTATATCATACGTTTATGAAAACAATAAAACTGTTTCTGAAAATGTATTCGGCAATCAACATCCGCATATGACAGTACTTCAAAATGAAACCAAATTTTTAAATTTATTGCACGAATTAACGGAAAAAAATGACTTACTCTGTAGCATTGCTCTTATGGGAATAAGATCAATGACTACATATTTGATATGTAGTCATTGATAAGATTCAATATGGCGGGCAGGGAAGCGCCCCCTTAATAGCTGTCCCATCTCAGTTCATATTATTAACCGAGGAGCTATGAGCACATGAGTGGGAAAACATTTTAATATTATTAATCTTGTCCTGTGCATTTTTAAATTAAATTTTACAGGCTAATGAAACTAGAATTGTCAGTGAAAATTCAATCCGTGCTCTTTTTAAAAAAATATAATATACCAACGCGTAAATATATTATAATAGAATATTATAAATATAATTATATAATTCCGTAGAATCATTATAACATAACAAATATTATGACATTAAATTAATAGGAAGAATGAAAAATTGAATTTTTGTATTACAAAATTAACTCAAATTTTAAAGCATATTATGTAATTACCTACAAAATTGTCTAGTGATTCTCATATGTTTTCATTCAATTTAAAGGATGTACAGTTGGATTTAGTAAATCATTGCGCGTCGGTGAAAATGAGACAGTAATAATGTGAGTGCAATGTAGGATAATAATTAAAAACAATTAATATCATCGCTAAAAACTTAAAATATATTATTTAAAATCAGGCGTTTCATTTTAATTATTTGAAAAATTTATTTGCATAACATTTAATATATTTGTCAACTTAATAAACATCACAACATCTGATTTATCAATTTTATCGCAAAAAGCGTAAAAATAGTTATGTATTTGTTTTATATTGTTAGCGTTGTCCTAAATAATATGAAATTAATTTTTATTTCCAAAACTGAACGAAATAGGTCTAAATAATATCTGACATGATTGCCGCGTGCTAACATGAGCTTTTATAATTGCTACTATGTATAAATCATGATTACGCACAAAATGTCCGGTAGAATAGTTTTGGCTGCACGTGTTTCCATAGCTCGGCTAAAAGTAAATATTACCAAGTGATTAAAAAATACGGTAATGTGGCATGCAGACTAAACAAATAAATAGTTGACCATAGTTAGATAGCGAGGGAGAGACGAAGAACGTGACTAACACTGTGATAATATTTGTCCTCTATAAATAAGAAAACAAAGTGTTGAGTGTAAACATCTGCATTTTAAATCTGTCTGCTGGAAACATTTATTTCCAGAGAGAGGTGGAGAGGGGAAGGTCAGTGAATAACGGCCACCCGAGGTGATTCGCAACAGCTGCAGATGTACCCTGACTCTTCCATGCTCCGTGTGTTCGATGATATTCACCTTTCTTCACTCTTATATGAAAATATTTGTTTTCAATGTGATGGTCAACTCTATTAATTATTCATAATTATAATTATAAAGTCAACTAGGTAACTTAAACAGAGTAAAGTCCTGTTAAATTACTCTATCTTAACAACCAGTAAGTTGGTCGAAATTGAATTTTCAGCTACTTATTCAATATTTTAAATCGACCACCTATGAATTTTAAATGACAAATATTTCAGATAGATTGTTTGTGTGATTGACTATTTGAGATATCTCTTAACGACAAGAAACTTGTGAAAATACAAAGTTTTCACTATATCTGTATTCAAAATTTCAATTTCTATAACATAAATTTCAGTTTTATTTTTATTTTTTTTTTTTGGGGTAATGAAATGTTCAATAAAGTAAGCTTTATGTATATTTTTGTTTGAAATTCTGTTTAGTACTTTTTGTATTTAAAGCTATTAAATTTTATAATTTTTAAATTGGATAAGTCTGCTATCTTAATTTTACACACACTTTATTTAAACTACTAATTAATGTATGTTTTTAAAGATACCACCCCGAAATTTAATTTTGACACCGTAGCAATTTGCACCATTCTTTTAGGCTTAGGCTTAAATATACATTTAAAATTATACTTGTTTTGGTAACTGGAGAAATTGAATTTAAATTTATTTCTAGTCGAATGATAAAGTAATTTACCAGTATTTTTCCCGGAAAGCGGAAAATTACCATCTATAATAGATTGAACATTATTAAGTGTTTTCCATACACTGTACTCACTTTTTACAAACTCATAAATACTAAAGAAATGATCTGATTTAATTAATTTATAATAGATAAGTATTAGAAATGATTAAATGCGTCTCTAAATAAAAAGCCCAGGGCAATTATTCATTACGTATTTATAAAGTTTTATAAGTGAATCAATATTTCTAGATTGCAGTACTCTTAAAATAATTTAAAACAAAATATGGTAAAATGTCAGGGTAATGAAGATACATGGGCGAAATAAAACTTTATCAAGACTTAAAGTATGGGCGATGTTTAAGAGATGTGCTTCAACTTTCCCGCTCTCTCCCTTGTTCTGGTATTGTGTTGTAATTTTTTTCAAAATAAATATCTTACGCCAATTTACACTCGATTCCACGTTCACCGAGCAGTACAGAGCACCCATAAGCACTAGAATATAGTCTGTGCCATAAGCCATGATATCCATACGACAGTTTCACGGATAATAGCCAACTAAAAAACATTAATTCCCATGCAACGCTCGGTCAGTTGACGCAACCCGCATGACAATAAACGAGATGTTCCCTGTAATGGTAGTAGCATGTCTATTCTCCCGTAAGATCTGTACTGCACGGTGTACGTGGAAACGAGTGTAGTTAAAGCACTGTTACTACATATACAAACTTTACACTATTAAGAAGAAAACCCAATTTAAAAGTTAAATAAAGGCAATGCTTGTTGTTTGAAACCCCACTGAAAAAATTGCCCTGCTAACATATTGACTGCTTTGTTTTTCCTAGCTGTTTTCTAAATTAGCACGACTTTATATACCGAGTCTGTAATTACGTAATTATTAATTTGATTTTGTATCAGATCCGTTCATATATAACTAATATTCAGTGAAAATATAAGACATATTTTGTATCAGATAGGGCACTGCACCAATCACATTGTAGCATATGTTTTATACAGTGGTTGTGGCCTAAATATGCCTAATGACAATCGAAACATCTGAAGCTTAAGCAAATTAAATTTCTAGAAACCGTTTCGATTAATTTCTGCTTCTTAAACTTATTTTATTCTTGCTCTTGTTTTCCTCCTAGTAGTCATTTGTTACTCTTCAGAATGTGAGAACTTACCAGGCAATTCCAAAAAATGTTTCATAATTTGAATCGCCACTAAAATAATAATTTATTTGATTTTCGAATTAAATAAACTCTTAATGTAACCATATTAATAATTAATTAAATTTACATTTTATTTTAAGTATTTTTGAAGAAGATAACTCAATTATAAAAAAAATTGCTAATTGATTTCAAGTGGTTTAGCAATTGGCATGAGGTGACAAATACCAGCTGTAACTGTTCTGTAGTGTAATGTTAGCGCTATAGGTGAATCTTTGCAGAATCAACATTGAAAACTGATTCCTAGCAACTTCTTACAATCACAACGATGCATTAAATCTTCGGACAATCAAATTTGAAGTCATCCGCGCATTCTGTGATCTGATTCCGTTAACCTATGACTTCTTGAAAATGTCCCTTTGAAGTGCAAGAATCGGTGATATTATAGATTTTTCAGAGAACGATGTTTTTTATTTCTCATAACAATTCATTTGTACTATGGAAGAACACTTCCTTCACTCATAATTATAACATCCAATTTTGCTTTTGAATTTATTTTTAATAAATGTGTAGAATGAATCAGTCTAACCTGGAATTATAAACCAAATTATTAAGTTTACTACATAAAGGAGAAATAATACACGTTAAAAAGAACCAGTATGAATTAGACCTACTCCTAAACTAAACCCAACCTACAACTTAGAGAGCAAATCATTTTAAAGTTCAAATTAACCGTTTTGGAAATGAGAATAGCCTACACGCAATTTTAGTGGCGGATGTACAAATCAGCTATGTATTATAATTTAATAAATTCAATTTGTATACGCCAATAATATTCAGTACAGTATTTACAACTTGAGACAATAACCGATTTGTATAGTTGCAGTAATGTACATTTTTCTCGTAATTTTACTTACCAGTTCAAATTGTAGGGCCTATATGTGTGTATATTGTTACTGCTCTAAGTAGTATCTATGGTTTAAGGTATTTTCTACTGTAAATGAGATCTGAATGACTTTGTTCTTAGAAACAAGACCTTTGACATACATTAAACATTACAAATCATTTAGAAGTAACAGTAAAGAGATAATTTAAATAAATCTATTTTCATCCATAATCTCCTGAGAGAATGATGTTTAAACACATTTCATGTACAATAGCAGTATGTAATACAGAAGAAAATAGAGAAACGCAAATTTAATTAAATTTTGCAGTATAATTTGTAAACTAGATTTACATGGAGTTGCTGTTTGTTTATTCAACGTTATTTCATTTCGAAACATTTTTTTATTGTGAACAAAGTAATTAAGTAATCAAATCTACAAAAAATAATAGATTTTCTTATTCCAACGATAAGTCTAATTTTCTACGTTTCATTTTTGATTAGTTTTATTTAACTCTGTACCTGCGATATACCAAGAAACAAAATATGCATTAATTCTGTTAATTAATTGGTTATGGCAATATTATATTTTTAATGGAATAATCAATATAAAATATTGTACAGAATGTCCAATATGCCGGGAACGCCTTATTAATTTTTTTATCGTTTTATGAATGCAAACCTACTACTACTGTACTTCATTGATTAAAATGCTATGATAGGATTGTTTAAGAATTACCTTTCATGAAGGTTATTCACAGAGCTTGAAATCAAAATGGTGCAATATTTATAAATTTACTAAGGATTTTACTTAATGCCAATTAATCAATTTTATGTAGTTAACCGTAAATTCCTTTTTATACTAAGTTTAGATTGAAATAAGAAAATGATATAATAAAGTAAGAGCATAACTTATCTAGGAAGACTAAATCCAACATAATATAAATATTGGAACATTGGTGAGAGTTTTAGCTCCATTTTGCTGGGCCGGTCACTTTTGAAAATGACGATGAACTTTCAATTGGAAAGGAAGAATCGCTCGGCTTGGCGCTTTGACATTGAATTTTATCAAATTGATATCGCGCCAATTGATAATTTTAGTAGTGCTAATTTAAATTGAACTCATTAATTATTATTTCTCAATCTCTACAAGTTTATAACGGTTTAATAAACAAGTAAATTCAACAACAATTATATATGTTCAGGTTGTGTTTTCTGTTACACAATGATACATTTTTCATACTGTTTTTGACTTCACGCAAAAAACAAAACAAACAAAATTACTAACGTAGTACAACACAAATTAGGGGCAAATGAAGCCATAATGTCAGTACTGAAATTAAAGCAGCTGTGGTTAGTTTTAAGAACAGCTGATGGCATTAATGATTGTTCTTAGTCCAGGTTTCTTATCATGATTTTCTTGTTTGAGGTAATTCTATAATGGATCCTACCACTCCAGAGAAAGTCACACCTTAGAACATTATTTTCGCTCATACGTTACAGGTCGTTCCGGTGATCCTAGTTTGATGTAAACTGCTGTAGAGTTTCAAGAACGATTTCACAAACAACCACCAAGTAATATCGTATGATAAGTGTTGTTAGATAGAACCGTCGCAAGAGTAGCGTTTTGAATCAGGATTTGACGTCTTCAGCAAGTCATTCAGTCTTAGAAAAAAGAATGTTTAAAACCCTTGGTGGATTCTCGTATGAAGTACAAACTAGGTAACATTTAAATGCAAGAAAGTTACAAGGGACATAAAATATAAAGTAGTTAATTGGATTTCAGTGTTAGCAATCATAACTACTAAAGCCCTGGGTTTCTACAAAATGTATGGTTTTCAGATGAAAGTCATGCACACTTAAAAGGTTTCATCAACAAGCACACAACATTTTTTCTTAGATTTCAACGTCCTGATGTCGTAGAGAAGCCACGTCTTAGTGAACAATTAGCAGTATGGTGCGATGTATCTCGTTGAAGATGTTAACGGGAAAACTGTAACTGTAAATCTAGTACGCTACAGAGAGAAAATCCGTTAACCTTTGTTAAGAGATCTGAAGACGTTTTGACGTTCTAGTAATCTGGCTTTTGGTTCCCAGTGGTTACAGTAAGGAGTATTCACCAGTCATATCGATGTAGCCCCTATTGCTTTACTTCAAAAAAAGTTTGACGACCAGCTGATTTCCCATGTAACAAACTCCCCAGACCAATCCCACTCCCCATACCTTTTCCCGCCTGACGCTTATGTGTGAGGAATGATGGAGGAAAGCATCTTCCGAAATGAGCCACTGACTACCATTGCGGAGCTTAGTGACTAATTATCTAGATACGTTAGAAGCTTGCCAACAACTCCTTTTCACTAACATGTTGGAAGATCTTCAACAACGTTGCGAAAGTTGCCTAAAACTTAAAGGAGGACACATAGAAATTGTGTATGTTACAAACTAAAACTGCAGCTTAATTTCTTTGTATATTTGCC
>JAGFPH010000178.1:589873-605675 GCA_018207615.1 Philaenus spumarius | reverse complement strand
TTCTTTGTATATTTGCCTAAAACTTAAAGGAGGACACATAGAACTTGTGTATGTTACAAACTAAAACTGCTGCTTAATTTCTTTGTATATTTGCCTAAAAATAAAACATTTAAAACTATTACAATTTCAGTACTGTTTACTTTGGCGTATACTGTATTAATACTTAAATCTTCATTGGAAGTATGATATGATACAGAAGATGTAACCAGTCATCTAAAATAAGCTCACAATTTAATATAGTCACAAATATAATGATTTTGAATGTTCGTTGCCTCTATTTAACTTAGTAAAATACTGCCACAATTACATTACCCAGCATGTATTAACAATACACTATTTTTGTTCTTGATAGGAATAACCGATACATTGATTAATATAATAACTATCGCAAACCAATAGAACTAAGCATTTGGTTCAAGGTTTGTTACAGGTGGGTTGAGGGTTAACCGTTGCAGCGGTAACGTGTTTTAAAAGCGTTGCCTGACTGACCACACCTGATGGTATCACATCAAGATTATTTTTCCAACATTTTACTTAGTAATCATGTTTACGTGCTATAATTTATCAGCTGTTTTATTTCATTAGCCAGGAATGTTGAATACTAACTGAAATGTAATATACACTTGCATTATTACAAACAAGTAAGATTTGCCACTGTCAGATGAGTAGCATTATTTAGTAGGAAGGCAAAAAGTATGTTTGGATTTGAAATTCAAGAAAAGATAACCATTTAAAAATCATGATTTGAAATAATTATACTCTAAATTTGAATTCATTGAATTGTATACATTTTATATTAAATGTATGTTTGAAAAATATTATTTGTAAACCGGAAAAATACAAGCCGTACTCGTGTACCAACCAGTCGTCCCCAAAGTTTGACCAAAATCAACTCCTATAAAAGCGAGTGTACGAACGTACGTACTGCCACGGGCAAAAACCCGAGACAAATGGGCTAATTACTAGAATAATTAGGCCTAACATTAAAAGTAGTATATAGAAGCCAATAGGCCTAAATATGTAAATTGATAATTAGTAATAAGTAAAATAACACGTTATAAAGAGATATCAAAGGAAAATTGGGTGTAAGAAGGAAGTAAATAATTTAAAATAATTATTTTATAAATTGCAGGCTTAGCCAATATTAAAAGTAATAGTAGCCAAGCGGAGTGAATTATTCTAAGGGAAATCGACAGGATAATTCTTGTCAGGTTTTGTCGAATATTGCAAAACTCTGTCTGTTGCTATGCGCCGTGAAAGGCTACAATGTAAAATTTTAATATATTTTCAAAAATAAAAATAGTAGGTTATTTTAAATGTAATGGGTAGAGGAGAAAAAGATGATAATAATTTAATTAACAGAATTGTTTTAATTAAGAAAATGAAAAAGTTATAGAGCAAAGACGTAGCAGAAAAAAATGCTAAAATTCACAAATTTGAAAATTTCGAAAATCTAAATTGGGGATAAAATAAAGAATAAATAATTAATAATAATTAAATAACAATAAATTAATATAATTAAATATTTTTAAAGAAAAAGGCTCAAAAATAAACACATTGAAATAAATGAATAAATCGGGGAAAATAAGTGTCTACAGAAATAAATATATATTAAATAAGATGTAGTATATATATTTTTGTAATATACCATGTGAGAAAAGGGCATAAACCAAAAAGGGGGTTGCCAAATCCAAAATTCGAGATACACATATAATAGGCCACAGAACCGTACCCGATGTGAAGATAGAAGAAAGAAGATCAGTTTTGAACGTTTGGGAGCCAGACGAATAAGATGGAACCAAGAAAATTCGAATTTGGACCATTTTGAAGAATTTAAAATTCAAAATTAAGGAAAAACTAGCGAAGGCGATAACTGGAGAACCAGGAACCCTAGAACAACCACTCAAAGGAGGGAGAAAGCAGAAGATGGTCAGGAATCCAATGAGCTGCAGAAATCCAAAATCGGACCATGGGTTACAAAGTTAGAGCATTTTGAAAGTTTTGCATACAAAATTTAATTAAATCTTGTAAGAACCGGCAATGTATAAGTAAACAGTACGGAGCGAGCTTGGAGAGATGACGTCATGCGACCACCACCGAGACCAATACAATTACTTATTGCACGGAAAGTTAAATAATTAATTATCTACGAAACTAAAGTGGATTAATTAAAATGAAGGCGTGGGAATTAAATTAAATAAATAAAAGAAGATTCTACAAGCTAGAAGGACCCTTTAAAGCACCCGAGAAGCGAAGTTGTCAAAAAGAAAAGAGTAAATCTCTTGACTTCGATTTCAAAAGTACCAGGTAGAGGGAAGAAAAATTAAATTCAGTTGCGTTTAGGTAGTCACCCGAGGACCACGTATAGATCTGCAGAAGCAGCAAGTCGGTCGGCGAATATCACCAACTCCGGTACAGTTGAGCGGGCCGTAATAAATCGCTATAATTTAAAGAAGAAGGATCCTAAGGGATTGAAGAAAGAAATCATTCTACATCAAAGAAGAGGAGAGATCCTGAGAGGAAGGAAGAAAGAAGATCAAGGACTTCATTCCAAGGCCTAAACCACCGAGGAGGAAAGCTGCGATAAATCATCATTATTTGTGAGTAACAAATAACCAAGCTATATAAATTGTAAATAATATAAAAGTAATCCAATAATAAAATTTAAAAATAAATAATATTAAAATTAACAGTAAATTCAGGGGAAAGTGTAAAAGTAAAATCATTCAGGAATATTCCCTATTCTCACAATGGTATAAAAGCGTTTTAATATAAATGTAAAAAATATCATATGTGTAAATATCTATAATATACTGGTTTGAAATTTTAATAACTGGAGAAAGATAATTAATTTGTTTTTGTTTTTTGAAATTAAAAAAGTTTAGTTTTCAAGTTTTAATTCCTTTTTATTTATAAATTAAATACCCTATACCATAAGTTAATCAGTGCTCTAAAATAAGATAGTTGATAAGGTTTATTATTTCTTGTGTGTGACCAAATAACTTCAAACGACACGACCCAGAGAGGGAGTCTGACTAGAGCTAGTATTTTTTATCTAAAGTGTATTTATTACAAACCAATCTTTTAAGATTTAGGAAAGTTAGCGTATTTCCTATTTCTTGTCCACGTATACGCGCAAAGTTATTAAGGGCAAACTCAAATTAAGAATAGAAGCGGGTGAGGAGTGGCAAGTGACGTCCCAAAAAAGGGCGAAAAACCTTGCGACCGCGAGAAATTAAAAAATTTTAAAAACAATTGCACGTGTGCGGCGTGGCAGTACGTAAGTAACAAAACAGTACAGCACATGCGCAAGGTTGTATTGTTTGATTTATTTCGTGCATTAGCTGTAATACTTCAACCATTTAAGATAATGTTTACTTTTAGGTTAATTTTTGTGTTGTTATTATAGAAATAATAATGCACATTGGTAGGCTACATATGAACGTTCTGTTACGTATACTTCCTGACATGATGGATAACGCATGCGCATGGTCTGCCTTGAGCTACTGGTCTGAATTATTGCTATTTTAATAGGGTCATTAAAGTTTGTGCTTGTATTAATTTAAAATATAGGTAAGCTTTCTAATGATGAAAACTTGAGTGAATTTTAAACTGAACAATAATTTATAGTTTTTACTAAATGATTGTAATTTATATTTTTAGGTTAAACTCGTTTATTTAAGTAAGCCTATTATTAAAATGTATGAATTTTTTTTTTTTTCCAAAATTTCAGGTCTATAAGTAAAAAGTTTAATGCAACATTTTTTCTGTCATGTCTGCTTCCTGACGCAGAATTGTACTAGACTTTTGAGATAAATAAATCAAACAATACAATCATGCGCATGCGCTACACTCTTGTTCACCGTGAAGTATTAGCCGCTATATAGGCATACTTTTTATAATTAATTAGGGTCTGTACATTTACCATGATGAAAATCTCTAATGACAAAGTCCCGGTTGGTTATAATTTGTTGTTTCTAGGCCTAAGAAATTTCTTCTGACAAAAAAATATTGTAAAAGATATAGGTCCTACATTTGTAACGACTTTAACCTCAAAACAGATCATATAGCCTACATTAGTTCTTTACAAGTTTGAAAATACCTTTACTTGTTTAAAGTTATTAATCACATTAAGTTTAATATTTTGTAATTACTAAAACAAGATATTTGACATTATAGCCCTTATGCAAATAGTACCATACTTAAATAGCCCTTTAAAAAATTTACACATTTATCGAGGTAAAAATCCCCACAGCATTAGGTAGGCCTAAATTTGTTTTGTTGTTTGTAAATAGTATTTTTATAAGTGTAAAATACAAATAATAATCCGTAATAAAACAAAATGATATAAAAATTAACAATAAGGTTGGGGTTTTCTTGTGTAGGCTATACAATTTGTAAATTAATCTATTTTCGCTTTATGCTCCGACTTAAAGTTTTAGTTTTTCTGATGTGTATCAAGTTTATTTATCTATAGTTGTGGACAGCGTAACTCTGAACCAGGAAAAGGCCAGCGTCTAACGGATGTACAGCGGATATGAAGCGACCCTGGTTTAGAGCTACGCTGTCCACAAATATAGTTATACAGTATTAATAAGAACCAGTAATATTGATGTCAAATACTCAATAAATCAAGCTAATCGCCTAAACAATTACCAGAGGAATAAATTGTAAATTACTGTTGGTGAAGCATGCACGATTCGTAGGTGACTACTGCCTATTACCATAACAGCCTGAACTAAAAACACACTTTCATCACTTTATTTCGGTCCTACTATAATAATATTTATGTATTTTCAGTACTTTCAGAAATAGATGATAGATTTAGCAATATTTTTTAAATAAACATTTTCAAAGTTACATTTAAATGATTTTTGAGATATGGTTATTCGAATAATGTGCTGATTAGCATGCATTATAAGGATGTCAAATTTTATTGTGATTTCTTTACTCGTTCTAGAGCTAATTAACTCTAGACGGACAGACAAAGGACTTATTTTATAATGTAACAAGTACCTTGAGTCAAATGTAGTCTTTTTTGGTCATACAATAATTGGTTAAAAATAGTTGTGCCATAATAAAGTTTTACAGGTCTTTTTGGTTTTTTTATGTTCGTGATATAATACATCATAAAGGTAATTGAAAGCAAATTTACATTTACATTTTGTTAGTATAATGTTACAACTTACCGCCTTCAATAGTCAATTATTGTTGGATTGTAAAGCGGCGACCGTTTCGGCTAGTCAGCCATTATCAAGTTATTGGGGAAGATCCTCCGTTGTCATGGAACACTTGACACTTAGCAAAAACACGTTCATAAATATTTCAGTAAATTATTCTCGAACACACACTTAATAAAACCATGACCGGTGGGTAACGCATTTTTTCTAAATTACATTTGTGATGTTTGTAATTGTTTCTATGACATAATATTGCCTTTATTTAGCTTATGTAGCACGGACATATTCTTTTGTATGCTGGTGCAAGAATGCTGATTATTTATTAATTTAAAAGTGTTCTTTGATAACTGTGGACTTACAATATACGGGTAACGTTTTTCTTTATAAGGTATGTAAACCAAAACAATTTGAAAAATTTTTAAACATAAGATATGAAACTGAACAGTTACAATACGTTACTTCTTGCTTTTTATAGATTTAACAGTTTTCTTAACACAAACACTCTGTTTGTTGGCACATAATACGTTTCTGTTAGCTGTAATTTTAAAGACTATAATAGTTTACCTGGATTTTTATGCAGACATAATGCAGAGCAAAGCAACATTTAAGATTTATCAAATAATTTTGTTTGATTTGTTTTCCTATATATATGAAATATAGTAATTTATAATTTCTTTACATTTTTTCCATTATTTTTTATCTTTTTTCGTCGATTCTTTAGAATGGACATAAATATATGTTAGAGTAAATTCCTTTGAAGTATTATCAGGTGGTTAGTTTAAGTCTAAACAGACCGTTCATTGCTTAAGTTATCAATTCTGAAAGGTAAACAAAGTTTGAATCCTTTACCAGTGCCGAAACTTTTACTTCCTCATTAATTTAAAATGTTTTAATGAAGGGAAATCCTTGCTTGGACGGTACAAGATAAAGTGATGAGCTTTTAGGATAAAAGGCCAAAATACACTGTATCCACCAACTCCACTATGAAGTAAAACTTTATTCTGAATAAATAGTTCCTTATCAGATTGTGTGAACTTAGCTTAAGGCTAATTGAACACATGTAGGCCTACCTCATTTGTTTGCGTATAAAACATTACGTGATAATTTTTTTCCATTTATTTATTACAATCTTAATCCAAAGATTAAATAAGTAATACTTGCTTAAGTAGTCTTTTGTCAAATTCAACGTTCAAAAGTTGGATGGCTTCCACGTTCACATGTCGATGAAGTCTCTTTTCATGCCGAGAAGCGCAGTCTTGAATTACCTCATTCACACTTTTTAGATTCAGGTCTGCATGAACGTCATCTTTCCTTTGGTACCATCTTGCATTTGTAATTGTACTAATAGTACGATTTTGCATTCACTGAATAATTAATTGATTTGAGGGTTTCCTACATCCCCATAGTTCAGCACCATATGTCCAAATAGGTCTAGATATTGAAATATACAATAATATCTTATGATACACGTCCAATTTTGATTTTTGTCCCATCAACCAATACAGATCGCGCAGTTTTCGTTTGATTTTAACTTCTTTCTTACATACATGATGCTTCGAAGTAAGACGTTCATCAAGATGCATTCCAAGATATTTAGCTGATTTACTCTGTGGAATCAGTTTTTTTATTAAGATAAACTTCATAGCCTGAATCTATGTGCCGCAATGAATATGTCACTTGAGAAGATTTTAGTTCATTAACCTTGATTTTCCAGTCTTATGTCCATTTAGTTATTTGATTAAATTCCAGCTGAGAGTTTTCTGTTGCTTCAGCCTGTGATTTACTTACAGCCAATAACCACAGTATCATCGGTAAATCTAGTTATTGTGGTTTTATTTGTAGTTGGAATATACACTGTGTATAACAGGTAAAGTATTGGTCCTAGAAAGGCTACCTTGCGGAACTCCTGTTTTCATTGTGTAGAGAGCTGCCTCAGATTCTTCTGTCATCACTATAAATTTCCTGCCAGTGAGGTATGATTGAAATAGACGGCAATATTTCCCTGGCAACATTCTGCTAAGCTTGAAAGAAGCCATTTATGCCATACCTTATCAAAAGCCTGTTGAATGTAAAGATACACCTCACAAGACAATTTCGTTTCCTCGAATGCCTTCTCAATAATAGCAGTAACTCTATGGGCCTGATCTACGGTTGAGTGCTGGTTTCTAAAATCAAACTGATGACCTGGTAGTTCTACAAATGGCTTCAACCTTTTGTAAATAAGTTTCTCCCAGAGGTTAGCTACCGTAGGAAGTAAAGATATTCTGTACGATGTTGTTTCTTCAGCGTGCTTGCCTGGCTTTAGCAGCATTATCATTTTTGCTGTCTTGTAGCAATCAGGAACAATCGTTGAACAGATTTGAAAGGAAATTATACTTTTTGTGGACAGCTCCTTTAATATAACTGATGTTATTTCATCAATAATAGCTCTCCACAACGAAAAGTTGATATCCGTTTCAACTGATAGACCTTCCAAGTAGCTCTCGAAACAACTACTCTTTATTTCTTTAATTAAACGGTTAAGCAGGTTACTTATTGTGTTAAATGTATTCTTGTCATCAGTGTTTTTGATTTGTGCCAGATACTACGTGCGTATCTCCTTTCTTTTATAATTTCTCTTCTGACTTTAAGAGGATAGCAAATACCTTGGTAGCGAGAAGAATTGAGGCCAGGGGTTGAATTTCTAGCAGACCCATAAATAGCATCTACAAACTTGCTTGCTTCGTAATTTAGACCCACTGTAGTGTTACAGTTATCCCCTAGGTCTTTTCGGTTATCTAATTCATTCCTAATATCATCCCAACTAATATACTTATTGGTGAGAGTTGGCCTCTAATGTTTATGTATGATCGTTAAACTTAATACCATCAGTATAGAAACATGATCATCAACATTGCATATTCGATCTAATTATCAGATATATTCTTTGTTATGAAAAAATCAATTAAGTCGGGTAACTTTCCTACATTAGGTAGGCCAGTAAGTCGGCTTACCTATTGAATTAATAACACATTCACAATCATCTATTGCCTTATTTAACTCTCTGCCCTTAGTGTTAATCAATCGAGATCCCCATGCAAAATTCTTAGCATTAAAGACTCCTCCCAATAATGCTAAATATACTAAATATTTCCTCAAATTGTTTATCCTGTATATTGTGCCTAATTGGACAGTATCTGTCGCTATATTCAAATCACCCCTCATTCTTTCAACTGTTAGCACAGTTCCCTGAATGTATTCCTTTGTCATTGTTTTATTTACAAAATCTGTAATATTGCTTCTAATAATTATTACAGCAGATCCTACATATGCTCTGCCATTCGGATGTGGTGTATCATAAATATTGATCAAAGGAATTTTCAGAGATGTCTTACTAGTAAAGTGAGGTTCTGAAATCAATATTAATATAATGAAGAAACACTTCTAACTCTCACACTCGACGTAACAAGCCATTGGCAACACTTGATAAATGCAGAAATAAACTTTATCTTTAAATTTATATAGAAATTGAAGTGCCTTAAATGGATACTAATTTCAAATGTTTACAGTTGTATTTGCTTCAAGAGTTATGTTATTATTATTATTGAAATTCTTAATTGCAAGTATTTATATACTTTCAGTTTCTTCATTCTGTCTTTATCATATAATATAATATAAATGTTAAACAGATTTAATTTACTAAAGTTAAAATTTAATGTTATTTTCGAAAAATATCACAGAATAGCTGAGTTTTTACGTCTTTTTACTTTCTCCCCCTATACCATAGTATATGGAGAACGTATTGTATTCGTCAAAATTTTCGAGTTTGAGTATTTGGTGGAAATATCCGTTTTGGGTCCCCCTGAACCTAAAAAAGTGGTTTTCGGAGTGATGTCTGTGTGTGTGTCTGTGTGTGTGTTGGTGTCTATGTGTGTGTCTATGTGTGATTCTATGTGTGTGTCTGTATGGATGTTATCAGAATAGCTGAGTTTTAACGTCTTTTTTAATATGCAATGTTTTATATCGCTGAAAGAATGTACCACATTTGTCCACAAAAATTTACCAATTACAGGTTTTGGATTTTATAATTAAATAAATATAGTAACATTGCTATAAAATAAACTGTTTATTTGTATGTAATAAATATTTCCAACAATAATGTAACTCGGCTTCAAGCATTACTATGCAATTTGAATTAATTAACAGAAATTCAGGAATTACACATTCCTATAAAGTATGCAAGATTATCGTTTGATTGCATACCAATATCATAAATATGAATAGCCCCGTGGGGCATTTTAGAGAAAAGCTATCTCATGGAAGAGAACGTTTATGCAATCATGAGAAAACGGTCTGCCTTCATTAAGGATAATTGGATAATTGGATAATTGTTAGAACAATTAAGAATGCTTTCCATAAGAGATGTTGAGAATCAACATTATTCTAAGTTATGCTGAAAGAAATAAAACTCTAACTAAAATACTGTCCGTTGATTACTGCTTTGTACCCGATTAAGGAAAACAACTACAAAGAACATCGTTCAAATAACTGGCTGTTCTTTCAAACACTAAAAGTAATTTAAATCCTTTCATGTGCCTTAAAATGATGGCGGGAAGAATGTAGTTAGTGACTTGGAACATATCGAAGGGTCGTTAGTGGCGTATAAAAGAGGGAAAAGTTAAGGCATATATATGTCGTTTAGAAGTATGTAGTTCTGTTTTATGAAGGAGGGATTGTCCCTTTGTTTAGGTTCAACAAAAACTGTAGACCTACCAAAGTAATTTTTCTGCGGCTAAGAGACGTAAAACCCTCTTTTGGCGCCCTAAAAAATATGTTACGATACAGACAAGTTGTAAAAAACCATATGTTGCAAGCCATTAACTTTAAGGAATCTTCTATGGGTAAGGTTAAATTACGGTTCAGCTGTTTCAACCCTGCGTGTATTTTACGTAAAAAGCATTCCCAATAGATTTATTGCTTATAATAAATTATTAAAACTACGAGATGTAGCTCTTCTATTATTATCCTGAAGGTTTTTGCGTTTCTATTCATTGGGATCTTGTATTTTTGCTTCTAAGTTGCAAGGTGGCAAATTTGATGAAAATAATGTAAAACATGAAGTTAATTTAATGCAGCTGCCAAATGTTTAGATATACACATCAACTTATGTCGCCTACATATTGTAGGTACTAAATGAAGATTCGTGATGGATATAAGATCTGTCAAATTTTATTTTCAGCTATTGAAAACATACAGTTTACAGACTAATTAATTTGAATGTTTTACAAATCATTAATTTATGAGTTAATAAACATACATAAATACCTTTTTAAATCTTCATACTTAAACAAGTTTTCTGCTCTGGTTAGACATCAAAGACATAGACAAGCTTCTCCACTTGTAGAAAACTTTTCCTCTCAGAAGCGGCGGTGTGCTGTCATGCGTGAATGTGCGCTTCAGTTTTGATGAAGGATGAAGACGTCCTTTGATGTCTTTAGATTTCAAGTTTTTGATAACATTTTCTTGTCTCAAGCATACTTGCATATTTGGTATGCTTGTGAGCATCGATATATGAAATAATATAGTTACGAGTCTTGAGCAACGTATATCTTGGTTAGTTTAGTAGAATAAGCTAAAATCTTAAATAATTATAACATAAAAAACTGTGAAGTACATTAAATTTGTCTTGCAGGTTCTTAAAAATTATTTTGTAAACAGCAAACCTACATACTGCCGATAAGAGTCCATATTGCTTAAAGTAAGACGATGGAGGGGATTTGTAATTAAATATTGTAATAAACGATATTCTTATAACCGTGCGTTTGAACTATTTAAATTACAGTTTAACTGTTTACAATACTGAAAATTCCTTTGCACAATAAAATTTAATTTAGGGATTTTGATTTTGATGATATATAGCAACTTATGTATTAACTGCTCGAATGATCGCTGAAACTTTCTTCATAATTAATACTACAATAATTTTGTTAAGTTAAATTTATTTTGCAAATACCACCGGTCAGAATGTTTGTAGACTGTTCATATTTATAAGTATAATTTCCTTTATACTCCAATCCTTGAAACAAATGGAATAACGATGTAGCCGAACCGAGAGAAGTTGTCATATTATCTGAAAGTTTTCCAATTGCTCCGCTCAAAATACGTGTCCGGGAGTTGTTATGTCTTCAGAATATGCCGTTTGTTTGAAGCGAGGTAAAAACTTTGTATGTTCCACTCGACTATTTCCACCTGCTTGGAAATGTAATTCCAAGTTTGTCAAGTCTTTCTTTGTAATATTTCTAATAAAAAATGTTACAATGTATTTGTTCAAAACTAAGCCAACTTTTCTTATTACCTGTCTTGTTGATCCGTCATTACATCAGTATTAGACTTGATAAGGCAAGCCTTTTCATAAAGGACTCGTTGTGTCCCCTGAGAAATAATGAAATCCAGAAAACGCTTCGTTCTTCTAACCTAACCTAACCAACATACATATTTTAATGTGACGCATTTTATTGTTTATTAAATTATATTCATACATCACACTCACATATAATTAAATTTAAATATTTTTGTTTTTAATTCTTAAGTACTTCATTGTATATTGTTACATGCTTTAAGAATCCATATTCTGAGCCATATCCCCCTATTCTACTTAAAAAATAATGTTATGTAAATAATTATACTGTACTTAAATAACTTGACTGGCATCATTTTTAAATATTACAAAATGGCATTACAATTAATTATTGTATTATCTGTTTATTTAAAATAGGTACTGTGTGAATATTTCCTTTCTACAGAAAAGATATTTTTAAATCAATTTCACCTCCAATAATTACTGAATTTGTGAATCTATTAGTGAAAACTGTAAACATATTCCAATCTTTCAAAAAGTATTTCCAAACTTACCAGCCGCTTAAAATTATAAACTTAAGATGAAACAATGCTTAAAATAAGTTTTACTAATTAAATATTTTGATAACTTTCAAAGGTAAAAACCCCTCAGCAGACAGATATAAAATGCATAAAACTAACAACAAATGGGAGTAGACGATGATTCGCAGTGGACGCTAATTTGGCCGTAAATTGCAAACCGAGTTTATTGTTTTCCAAAACCGTTAGGGCATATTCGTACGTGTCTTTTACGTCCCTCTTCTGCCCGATTTATTTTATAAACGGGGAAAAAGGGATGTTAATTGTTGTGTTAGTTGCGCTGAATGATTCAGACTACATTATTTGTCTTATCGAAGTCAGTGTAGCTACAATTTACCTGTTCAACTTTCTTTTTTTTCGAAAAGTAGGCCTACTCGTTATTTTATTTAAATAATCTGAATAACGTTTTATGATCAAATATCCTAGTCTATAATTTTGGACTCAGGCACTTGTATCGGCTAGTGGTTGATTACTATTTGTGCAAAACAAATGTTATTGCTCTTACTGTCTGAATTTTGTATTAGTAAAGATTTGTTTAAATTTCATTTTTTATATTGAAGGGATTGCGCCAATAAGCGACTTTATTTAGGATATCGGGTTTCGAAGTATCCCAGCTTCCCATTAACCCTAACCAATAACATGGCTGACTTCACTGTTTCATGATAGGATTATATGCTTACAAGTTCGACGGACGGGAATTATCCCAAACCTTCTTCTTACATATATTAAACAGGAATATGTTGAACCATGAAAGTGCTGCAATTGTCAAACATTTGCCAGACCTAGATTGCAAATTATATTTAGATTATTTAATACCATCACCAAAACATTTAGTATTGTGGATAACAAATAAGGGCAATTAAATAGCCAATCATGTTTTTCCTTCACAAATCTGTATTGGCTTCTACGTATAGATAGCTTTCGTTACAAAAAATCACACGAACGCATATTTTAACTATTTTGCTATCATCTGGCTACAGCAAAGATAATCAATGGTTTATTAATAGAATGTATACAGAGTTTAAAATAAGTCGTGATACACCTCTATGCAATTTGAATGGATTTCTATATCAACTTAAAACCCTCTGCTATACCCATTAAAACACTTTTTCTGGTGTTTTACAATATGTAGAGGTTTTACGTACCTATATCAATCCATTTAAATTATTTCAATGTGTATCACACTTTTTATTTTACGCTCTGTATACATTTAATACATACATATGTTTGCAGAACTTATATTAGTCATTTTAGCTCCTAAAATCCTCGTGTGAATTTGACAACTTGTATATCGTTAGATTTTTCCGAACAATATTTTAAGTAAAATAAGTTACACCAATTGCTTACCGAAAAACAAAATGTCTCTGGAAATATTACCTAAATACAAACAAAGATTAAATTCCATCGAGTAATGAATTCTATTAAAAAATCAATTCTACAAATATATGAATAGTATATAGTAAAAATATCTGTGCAAGCAATAAATTAGTTTAAAAAAACTTAAAATGCCAATTTCAACTCTTTGGAAAATGAGAGGCTTGCAAAGTCGAATAAACAAAATGACGGACCAAGGACACTAAAACTATTTAAAAATATGTTTACTAAATTATTAAAAACAAGTAAATTAAGGTTGTTATAGAAATAGATTTCACAAGTTTTGAATCTATTTTCCTAGTTTACAATAGTTAGTTATAAGAGTCAACATATTCACAAAAGGTCAAGTTTTTGTTTTGTTAAACGTCCTTCTTTTTCCTAGGATTTAAGAATTAATTTTGATCCTATACTCCATTTACATTAACATCATTTCTTAGTAAAACATCTTTAAAGCGGCAAACTCCACGGTAAATATTGCTTTCACGAATCAACCTAATTCGATTTAGAATTGCGAACATGACACATTATACGATTACTTGTTCATGCTTGTTATTAATAACCAACCATTTAAACTGTTCGCTGATACCTGTGTGCCGTGCCTTGCCGTGTCCACTAATGCCAATTTCACGGCCTTACCATTGACTCAGAAGCGACTAGTTTTAGATGTTTGCGATCGTTAAACCCGTATTTGAAAGAAAATTAGTTAAACCGTCTTCATCTTTAATTTTATTGGTTTCGTTTATTTATCTTCTTAAAATACATTTTCTTTGTTAAGCCTGCTACAGTTGGAGCCTCCAACATAGGTTAAGTAGGTACGAAACTAGATACTTTCTATCCATTTACCTACAATATACGCTGCCCCACCGACTTCATTAGTCTAACCGGAATAAAATAAAAACAGAAGCGAAATAATATTGGTCATAACTTTGTCTTGGAACCCAGAGTAATCAATTCGTTCTCAGTCGGCTTATAATTATGTTCAGCGTTAATGACCTTAAATAAATTTACTAAAAGTCGTAACTATTTTAGGTAACATGTATTTATATTTTCCTAATTGACCTAAATAAAAACCATAACTATAGGTAGATGTTAACTTGTAGTTACCAATTAAGTTTTAAGTGTTATTACGATTAAATATAGTTAAAATAACAACCGTAATATCTTTTGTAAAACTGACACGATTTCAACCAATATAATGTATCAGTTCATCCATAAGTATACTTAAGTACATAAAATAATCCTACATTTAATTTACATACAGTAGTAAGTTTAATTATATTATTTTGTATAATGTTTTTTTTTCTGTTTTTGTTACAAGTTTCTCATTAAATTAAAAAAAAAACACAATTTTGTTTTTGTTAAACTAATGTAGCGGATCTCATAACTTACAAAAGAGTTAACATGGAAGTAAAATAATTCTGTCGAAATAAAACTAAACAAAAACAATCTACTGGCACCAATCACAAAATAAAACCTTTACTAGAAGACGTGCTCGCATCAAACGATCATGAAATTTGATTCACCTTTGAATGATCGAACTAAAGGGTCTCTTTTTCAAGGAACCCTTTCTTTTGTTTAAAATGCCACTCCGATCCTCCAAGGAGTCCTGACTGTCGCTCATAATCCCTCAGGTCTAAACACGCCCAAAGTGTAACGCTGATTAAATTCTAAAACTACACTACTTGTAGATTTCTTCTTTTGACATTTAAAGACACGAGAGAGCAAATTGTACAGGATTTAATAACGATCACAGGTAGTAAAGTTCCAGCACGGATTTAAAATGGCGGACTATAAAGGCGGTGGGTGCATGTTCGGATTATTGCGAAAGTTTATATCACTTCACTGCAGAAGGATTTCGGTGATGGCAAATCCGTCGCATTAGTTGAAGATATAGCATTTGTTTACGGCTTCTGATTCTGATGACTTCAAATAAAGTAGAAAATATGGAAAATCCTAATCCGTGTCTCGTTTTATAACTAAATAATAATTATACGATGTTTGAACGATTTTATGACTTGTGAAACTTTATTAACAACTAAATTTTATAGCGTGTAATAAATTGTACGAAACTTTATTATATAGATTTTCAAATATATTAAATATTTGATTGCTAACTCTATTTTGACTTAAAATTTCATTTTAAATATTTTGTAGCATTCAATTAGAATTTAGCTTCACGTTTTAGTAGCCTATATGATTTTATCCATATATCTCCTAAAATTTGAATATCAACCAAGTATTTTACATTGCATGATTATGGTCCGAGTCACAGATAATTATTACTAGTTATTTACCTTAAGTCCGTCTTGTGACTCCTTGTCGTTTAGTTTAAG
>JAGFPH010000178.1:512235-556538 GCA_018207615.1 Philaenus spumarius | reverse complement strand
ACTTAAAGAGCTTTAAAGTGAGAAGTCAGACATGTTTCTACCTAAAGCAGATCCTTAAATATTACGCCATTTCTATACTGTTGAACCATCCTGTAGATAACCGAACTTAAAGAGCTTTAAAGTGAGAGGTCAAACATCTTTCTACCTAAAGCAGATCCTTAAATATTACACCATTTCTATACTGTTGTACCATCCTGTAGATAACCAAACTTAAAGAGCTTTAAAGTGAGAAGTCAGACATGTTTCTACCTAAAGCAGATCCTTAAATATTACGCCATTTCTATGTTGTTGTACCATCCTGTAGATAACCGACCTTAAAGAGTTTTAAAGTGAGAAGTCAGACATGTTTCTACCTAAAGCAGATCCTTAAATATTACGCCATTTCTATGCTGTTGTACCATCCTGTAGATAACCGAACTTAAAGAGCTTTAAAGTGAGAGGTCAAACATCTTTCTACCTAAAGCAGATCCTTAAATATTACGCCATTTCTATACTGTTGTACCATCCTGTAGACAACCGAACTTAAAGTGCTTTAAAGTGAGAAGTCAGACTTGTTTCTACCTAAAGCAGATCCTTAAGTATTACGCCTTTTCTATGCTGTTGTACCATCATGTAGATAACCGAACTTAAAGAGCATTAAAGTGAGAGGTCAAACATCTTTCTACCTAAAGCAGATCCTTAAGTATTACGCCTTTTCTATACTGTTGTACCATCCTGTAGATAACCGAACTTACAGAGCTTTAAAGTGAGAAGTCAGACATGTGTCTAGCTAAAGCAGATCCTTAAATATTACGTCATTTCTATGTTGTTGTACCATCCTGTAGATAACCGAACTAAAGAGCTTTAAAGTGAGAAGTCAGACATGTTTCTACCTAAAGCAGATCCTTAAATATTACGCCATTTCTATGCTGTTGTACCATCCTGAAGATAACCGAACTAAAGAGCTTTAAAGTGAGAAGTCAGACATGTTTCTACCTAAAGCAGATCCTTAAATATTACGCCATTTCTATACTGTTGTACCATCCTGTAGATAACCGAACTTACAGAGCTTTAAAGTGAGAAGTCAGACATGTTTCTACCTAAAGCAGATCCTTAAATATTACGCAATTTCTATACTGTTGTACCATCCTGTAGATAACCGAACTTACAGAGCTTTAAAGTGAGAAGTCAGACATGTTTCTACCTAAAGCAGATCCTTAAATATTACGCCATTTCTATGCTGTTGTACCATCCTGTAGAAAACCGAACTAAAGAGCTTTAAAGTGAGAAGTCAGACATGTTTCTACCTAAAGCAGATCCTTAAATATTACGCCATTTCTATGCTGTTGTACCATCCTTTAGATAACCGAACTTAAAGAGCTTTAAAGTGAGAAGTCAAACATCTCTCTACGTAAAGCAGATCCTTAAATATTACGCCATTTCTATACTGTTGTACCATCCTGTAGATAACCGAACTTAAAGAGCTTTAAAGTGAGAGGTTAGACTTCTTTCTACCTAATGCAGATCCCTATATACTAAGCTATTTCAATACTTTTCTAACACCCTGTATATAGGCCCTACTACAAAACGTTTGCATTATCTTTATACACAAATTTAAATAAGTAATTTAAACTTATATATGTAGCCTATATATACATACATTAAAACATACCGCAAAACATTCTTTACTTTCAAAGTGAATGAACTAGCTGCAGTGAAATAGGCTTGGCGAGGGGAGAATAAATTGGTTTGAACAATATTCTAAGCGAAGGCTTTGTGTGGACAATTGCATTAAAGCTTGTGTCCCAAGATGCATTGCGAACCACAGCAAGGCCGTTACATAAGACTTTAGTTGGCAAGGATGTTGTTTGTTGGACAATTAGTTAATGTAAGGTTAACCGTCAGTACGCATGCGCGAACTAGATTCCACATGCATGCGTCATCATTGGTATAAGCTGACAATATATTCCTACGTTTTATCGTAGTAGCCATTATCGTACTATCTATAGTCATTTTGTAATCAGATTATTAATGTCTCGATATTACCTTATACCTCACGATATTTGGAATGTTGTGTGGCTGATAATATTTCTATATCACATTTTAATATCTATAAAATTATTACATAGGGTCAAAAATTTGTGCACTTAAATTGAGGTTAGTCGTAAAAATTGTACTTATTGCAGGCTTTTTTTTTTTTTGAAAGTTCATCCACAATTTGTCTTTCTTGTTTTGTTTCTTATAGTTCCTCTATCTTCATCCCGTTTAGGCTATAATTTGTCATCTCAAAATTATAATTTATGGTGGGGTCTTTATTATGTGTGTCTGAGAACACGTTTTCCTATTTATCCTAAACGTTGTATCCTATAAGAAAAATCGGAATCTTTATAGGAGCTCTAATTTGTCCTCCTCTCTGTCCATCTATTGTTGTCCAATGCCAATTTACTCTGGAATTCATACCAGTCATTTAAGAATTGTACTTTGGCAACATAATATATTTGATTTTATATTATGTTTAGTAAATTAATAGACCTACTTCTGAGAATGTTCTTTCTTTTCTAAGTCTTGAAATCGACAAATTCAATATAAATATATGCTCCACTCATTTTTGGTCTAGTAAATTTTCCTATCTGTCTTTCCTCCAGAAAATTCTGGCCTAAAGAAAGAAATAATGATTGAATTCTTTTTATTAACAGACATCAAAGAGAGAGTATCTAATTGTGTTTCTCCGTCCTTCAATCGTTCACATTAAGTTTCAAAATGTAAATTGACTTAACAACGCAAATTTATTCTTATTTGACTTAACCCTTTAACGCGAGATGCGGGTTTCATTGTCCCATCGCAGAAATAACCTGCATATTAAATCTGCCACTATTATTTCCATGTATATTCTACACCATAAAATAATTAAAACTTGTAAAATCAAATAAAGTAAATACTTTATTAGGTTGAAATCTAATTATGTTTCCTTAATTACGGTAGTAATATATAATGCATTAATCATATATTCCGTATAATAATGTTTCCAGTTAGTGTTTGTTTATCATAAAACACAACAACTGGTAGTTTAAAGACTTATTATTATTTTAATGCATTTAATTTGTATAAAACCAAGAACTTGCTTTTAATTTATTCATGTTGGCGGGCTACAGGCAATTTTATCTTTATTTTTAACGAAAATAAGTTTTTATTATCAAAATATTCTTTCGTCAACGCGGCAAAATCTTAGAATACTTCTTCCACCGCACTGGATTGCAACCTAAACCTACAGTCTCCAGTCACAGTATATTTTCAGTTTGTAAACATATTTAAGTTGGTAGCACTTCTTACTACTTTCCTAAAAAAAAATTATTCAGCTGGTGCTATTTCAACAAGTAGTGGTGTTATAAATGTTCGCACCGATTCTAAATGAATATTCATTTTCTTTTTTCATGCAAATTGGAGTTATGTATCGAAGCAGGCTACTTACAACTAATCATTTAAAATAATCTGTTATAAGCCGAACATTTTAATTTGTCAACTATTGAAAAATCCAAGGAGTTGCTTTATTTACAAATTAAAATAAGATATAGGATACACAAATTGTAAGACAGTAAATTCCATGTTTATATAACTTATGTAATTAAAAAAATGCTTATTTTTTAATAGGACCATGTGATCGATTTTCAATTTTGCTGTTTGTATTTTATGTGTATAATAAAATTAGTTTAGCAGCAACCCTAACTTAGTCTACGTTGACATTTTAAATCAATACAAAAAGTTAGTTCCGTCTGTCGAACTAGTTCGATGGTCACTAAAACTGATAAAAGTAATTTCGCGAGATGTTGGAAAAAGAAGACAGAAACCAAATTGTAAAAAACTATATTGGAAACCATATCTTAAAATGCAAACATTCCACCCCGCTTAGAATTGCATTTCATAAACAGTATTTATCGGAATACATTATGGCGAGAACATGAAAACACCCTTATCTTCGAGTTTCATTTCCTGTCGTTAGTCAATTTACGACATTTGTCGGAAATTGGAACAAAAATAATAAAACGTAAATTTGAAATACAAATTACATTCTCTAAAAGTTGGACGATAGTGTCTTTGGCGTGTGATGTATCTTTTATAAATTCCTCGATCAGTCTGCACGAATATAGGAAAACATGATTTATCTCAAAGAAAGAAATGTATTACATAACCGTAATTTTATTGTTTACCAGTCACATCTCTGAACGTTATGGCCGACAAGTGGCAAACCGTGCAGGAAAATCGAATGGTAGGCATTTACGGTGTTGCCGTACTTTTAATCTTCAATATTTTTACAATATGGCCCCATCTTTATTTAAAAAAATACAAACTCCATATTAATTTGTATTGCATTTTGTGGAAGAACATATTATTTTATGACACTTTTCTTCTTTGGTATTTTTCTCTAAACGCAGCCGTTAGGCTACGTAGCTACGAGCTGTCATGTGTAAAAACAACATCAATTATTTTGAATGGAAATTAACGTAATGTAAACAGTTGTAATGTAATGTATTTAACAAACAGCTGTTATTTTTCATTGTTGGAAAACTGCTTTAATTTAACAATGCGTGTGTAACATTTCTGTTCCTTCATCATTCAGTAGTGAGTTAAAGTGTGTCAATACATTACGTTAATTTCCATTAAAAATAATTGATATGGCTTTCACATTTGTTTTTACACATGACAGCCCGTAGCTCCGTAAATGCTGCGTTTAGGCAATGACTATGTTTAGGGGGAAAGACCTGCATCTTTAGTAAAAGTCCTCACTATTAAGGTCACACTCTCAAATTTTTAAAAGTGTTAAAATGATCTAGGCCTACCACAACCAGATACAGCTTGATTTTCCGCTGATGTTCTCTGAGGCTACCTACTGTGTCTCAAGGGTGACAGCAAGTTTTGCTAACTAGTTCTCACGCTCATTGTCTGGCCACACTTCTGCTGTATTTCTCTGAGGCTACCTACTGTGTCTCAAGGGTGACAGCAAGTTTTGCTAACTAGTTCTCACGCTCATTGTCTGGCCACACTTCTGCTGATGTTCTCTGAGGCTACCTACTGTGTCTCAAGGGTGACAGCAAGTTTTGCTAACTAGTTCTCACGCTCATTGTCTGGCCACACTTCTGCTGTATTTCTCAGTGTGTTCACGCATTTTGTACCCACTCCCAACATTATTTTCTATTAGTTAAAAATATTGTATTATTATATTCCTAAAATGAAAAATTCGCTTGTAAAATACATTATAAAACTCTTACCTTTATAATACAGAGGACCAAGGATAAAAAGACAGACAGAAGAAGAAAAATGTCAGATTTTTAATGATTGTGATAGTTATAGGAAAAAAAATGTGATGAGATTGTCGTATTGAAAAGTGAAAAGTATTTAACAGATTTAATTAATTTTGAATTATAGTTTAAGTAACTTTATAAATTGTACATTACATTCTTTTGCATTATTTTAAACCACTTTACAATTCACTTAAATGTAATAGACAGGTGAATTTACTAACAAAATAAATGTACCAAGATGTAAATTACTTGCAGTTTGTTTGAGAAACTTAAGCTCATTTAGTTCTATGCAAACTTTCACATACTACAACATAAAAATTAAAAATTTTGAAACTTGCAGAAGTTTTAGTGGGAAAAGACGCAAATGTGGCCACGCAAATCAAAATATTATCCAGCTGCGTGAAGAACAGTGTGTAATCACGCAAACAAGGTTAATGCATGCTTAGTCATTATATATTATATAATTAAAATTAATCGACGGTTGTTGCATCAAAATTTAACTATCCAATCCAAATCTGAAATCTATTTTTGAGGAAAATAGATCCATGAAGTTTACAAAAAATGGTTCATTTCGATGTTTTCTCGTTTCCGTTGACTGCAAGCTCAATTATTATAAAGTAATGAATTGACGACGAAATAACCGACTTTGTTTTTCTGCCGTCGCAATATTTTATGATATTCTTATAATCATAAGGTAAAAATACCACCTTCAGACCTGCTTTATTCAATAACGAAGGAAACATGAATGATTCATAAAAATGAAATCTGGGAAATTGATTGTAAGGGTCATGCCACAGTACGTTTGGGGCAGAATAGATGAATAAATACAAGGTTAAATAAATCACTGGAAAGGCCGATGAATATTAATTGCTAAATAAAAGGCATACACCATGGCGAAAAACTAACTGTTCGATTTAATTAAAAAATTACTTAATTAAATACCTTCAATCAGTAGGTGTCAAATAAAATTTATTTAAACAATAATCATTGCGAATTTGTTACTTTTATATTGTTTTAAAATAATGCTTATAATTGATTCGGTCGGTAATAATTATGTGTTGATTAAATAGTTAAACGGATTTTAAGTTCATACCCGATATGTTTGTTTACAGTCGTGTTTGGTTTAGAGTATGCATTTTTTGCAATGTGATCTGAGGTTTGAC
Source organism: Philaenus spumarius (assembly GCA_018207615.1). Classification (NCBI taxonomy): domain Eukaryota; kingdom Metazoa; phylum Arthropoda; class Insecta; order Hemiptera; family Aphrophoridae; genus Philaenus; species Philaenus spumarius. The sequence continues at coordinate 550,099 of JAGFPH010000178.1, read as the reverse complement.
ATTAAAGTAGCATTCGAGTCTACCGGGATGCCTACTTTGATCCCGAAGTTCTTGTCCTTCCTGATATCTTCCCTGAAACAGTTTTATTTAATTGATCGATGCTAATAAATTTAATATTGGCTTATAAAGGCTCTTTGCATTTGTAAGTACTTTAAGTTATATAAGGACTATTTTGATTACGATATATTTACGTTTTACCAAACTTGTTTTTGTTTTCACAGTTTATTAATCTTATCGTATTAAACGAGCAATTCTTGTATATTTGTTTATAACTTTATTTCGGGGATCTAGCTAACGGCTCTAACGATTTTTATGAAAATTTGCATATAGGGGTTTTATGTCGTCAGGAATCGAATGCGCTAGGTCTTATGTCTGCAAAAATGCGCATAAACTCGGAAAAATGAGCATAAAATTTTAACTCTGAACTTCTTTTACATACCACCTTTGAAGTCACTAAGTATAGGCGAATAGAATACATTATAGATACAATAAATATGTTTTACAAACAGATTTTAATCTGTTAATTTTAGCTCCAGATGTTTATATGTTATTTAACAAACATGAATCATTAACAATGTATCAGTTGGTATAATTTTCGACTTATTTCTTTATTCATACACCAGTCGTAACTAAAACATTATTTTTGTGCTGTTATTAACCGTTCTGAAAACCTTTTCACCAGTTTCTACATTCTTTGTATTTCTATAAAGGTAATATAAATTACCTATAATTATTATTGGTTATTTCTAAAATACATAAACAATATCAAATATGGCCTATTTGTTGTATAGGTTACATAACCTACATGTACCTACACATTTTGGACGTCAGGATTCGAATGCGCTATATCTGCAAACAAATTGTAATAAAATGTTAGAACAATTACACTAGTTTTTTTTAAATTTAAATGAACAGTTCATACGTAAGTAAGATCGAAAAATATTTATATTTATTCAGTATGCGATTCGTATTTACATACATTTTCCTAAAAAAACAATAACAAAATAGGTCTTATTTAATAATAACTTACAAGAAACCCTAGCTAGCATCGCCATCTTCTTCTCACTCTGACGACTGTAGAAGTTATTTGTTGAAACAGCACAAAATATCAAAATAAATTTTCATCTCACTATCGTAATGTACAATTTTATATTTTCTTGTTGTAATTGGTTTTTACGTTCTTATCCATTTACCTTTATAAACGTTACGTTATTTCCAGTAATATTGGCTTTCAGATGATTTTTCCGTTGAATATTATAGTTTATGAACTCAATTTTGCTAGAAAGATTATATTCCTAATATATATTCAAAGACTTCTCTTTACATTGCTATTCAGGTCAATGTTTCTCTTCGACACTTGTTCATTTATTAAAACGTTTAGAACAGCTGTTTTCTGCAATAAGTAAGTTATAAAACTATATAGATCTATCTAAACAATATTTTTACTCGAGCCAAGTAAGAAATTGACTTCCGCTTCTGTTTCGCATTTACATTAATACGCAGTGTCATTTATGACTGAGAGAATAGTGATTTTTTAATTGAACATAAGTGCTTAAATGAACGGCTTCTTAAAAATAAAATTTCTGACAAGTTTTTTAAATCTTTTGTCATTGTTTATTAAATGTTTTGTTGCAAGACTAATTATGGTATTTTCCAACAAACTTTTGAAATTGATAACTATGTATTTCGCTTTTAAGGGAATAATTCACTGACACTTTACTAACATTTTCGGTAATTTACATTTTATTAGAACCTGACTGTACTTTGGAAAACGTGATGAAATTATCCCTTTCAGGCTAACGTACATTCCAAGCTGTAATTGGTTTTATACCCAAGATGTGACCGATTTGTCGTTAATGCTTCCGACCCTTCAGCATCATCGGAAAATTGAGGAAGTATCAATTGAATATTAGGTTATAATTTACTTCTCAAAGTTACTGTGCCGTTAATAGTATTGTATTAAGAAATCAGTTCATCGTACTCGTCACTATTGCTCTTTGTTTTTGAGCTAAAGTGCCATCTAAAATTTAAATTAATTTCCAAAGTTAATTACGTGAAAATTAAAACCTTTGTAATATTTAGCATCACAAAATTCATATGTACTGAAAGAGTTTTGTGCGATTCTAACTTGATACTATCAACGGAATACCTTGTAAGGAGTTTCCTGATAACTGGAAAAATTAATGGTATGCTCTAAATTAGGCCCCAAAAACAGCATATAAATCTAGTTTAATTCAATTAATCAAAGAATAAAATTAGCATATAAGCCACACATTTTGGCTGTGAGGAAACCGATATCTGATTTGTAATCAAAGTCTCACAATGCAATTAATTATGAAAGTAGATTACATTAATTTAGTTCAAAAAATAAAAAGTTAATTTTATCTTATTGTTCTAACTATTTGATGATAGACGCAATTAATAAAGATTAAGCGTTCACATTTCACACTCCAATGTTTTGACTTATCTATTAATTAAGTCTGCATACAAGATCACATTTGTAAAATGACATCTGTAAACATAAAGATGCATAGATTGAAGTAGTGAAAAGGTCGCACCCACTGCACTCTTTGACAAACGACCTCAATCTGTTCAAGTCTACTGAAAGCTAAGGACGAGGTGTAAATTTTCATTATTGCTTTTAAGGAAGAACGGAAGTTGAAGTAGTGAGTACGAGGTAACGACGAAAAAGAAATAATTGCAATGTTACTGGCAGAATGAAAACATTTCTGTTAAAATTAAAGTTGAGAATAGAGAGACAGCTTTTGTTTGAAGTTTAGAATTGAGAGCTGTTCGATGTTTGTTTCGCCTTTTTCAAATCCCTTGTGACTTAAACGACTTTGCTACTTTGATCAATTTCTGCGCAAAATTAATCTCTCGTGATAGAGTTCAAATGGATTCGACAAAAGGTGAATGCAATTAAAATAGATGACTCCTGTGCAATGAATAATTAAAGTTCACCTAAGTAATAATGTGATCTTTTTTTTTTCATTTTTTGTAAAGCATTTCACGTGATATTAGTTTATCTTGCACATGTTAAAGATTAAAAATATGCTAAAGTGTAATTTATTTCAAACGAACAACATATCCAGATTTATTTTCCTTTGAATACTGGCTAATGTTAATCATATATCGATTATATTGATTGGACTTTCAAATCTCTACGGTACCAGTTTATTCAGACTAAAAGAGAATAAATAATGTACTGTAGCAGAAACTACAGAATTTGGAAACAATATATTTCAATTGAATACACGTAGAACAAGTTAAAACAAACATTACAAGTTTTGTTTTATCCTTGGTTAAATAAAACTCTTCGATCATAGTTGTCTACGAAATTATAAATGGTGCAAATAATAATCTACTTTAATAGAGAAGGATATATTAAATATGACACTGATCTTTCTGGAATCAGTTTAGTTTTCAATATATGAATTGTATTCTAATAGGCCTATGAGTATTAAAACTGGTTCAAATCTAAAAACATCTACAAGCACTTAAAGCCATCTCATCCCATACTTATAAAACATATGTTTTCCATAGCTTTACTCTGTCTTCAACACTTTGAACCTTGAAATTGTAGTAAATTTTTCCGCTGTGTGTTTATTCTATTAGTAAAGGTTACTTTTTATAAATAACTGACTTAATACCATTGCTAGGATAACTTAATTTTAAATTTCTTTGTTATGTATTTTTATTGTACAGTACTCGTATTTTTAGAACTAACAGTTATAAATAATGTATTCTCTTCCTTGTAATTGTTTCATAGTGCATTTCTTCTATTTACTTTATGAATCCAGTTGTTGTTTATACTGAAGGGAGTAATTTATACATAAGTAAAAGAAACACCCTCGCCTTGAAACCTTGACTGAGCAGCCAGCCTGATAATGCAACAAGTAGGCTTCGCTTGAACAGGCGTATAAATACGTTCAGAAACCCTCCGGATGCGCCTCGTTACTTTCTACAAGATCTTGCATTAATTGCAGTTTCCGCTCTTCTGATCTGTATAATAGGGTTAAATCTGTGTTGTATCCGTTGTTCTGCGTTTTCCATTTCCTCGACTTTACTTATGACGTCATATTTACATTTAATAAATGACGAATTTAATCAAAATTATCGAATTCAATTTATAATCATGATAAATAGTCGATCTTAGCGCCTATTAATACAATACTAAGCGTCTGCACACGGGACTATATAATTAAGGGAATGAAGTTTATGATCTAGATATTTGCTCCCACCAGCAAATATCAGTTGATTTCTGAAATGTTTTACGTGTAAAAGTACAACAACTAAAGCTAATTCGCTCTGAGTACAATAATTATTAACAACGATTGCTCTTAACACATGGACGCTTGATAATTTGCTACTTTATTAAAACATTATTTAATTAATTAGTCACTTTTGTTAATTGTGTCATTTAATATTTATTGTTAAATCATGTTCCTGGTTGAACAGAGGGTTTTAATATAATCTGTAGAGGGCAAATTGTAAAATAATAACACATCTACATTTAAAGTACTTAAAAACTTTTAATCTTTTTATAAATTGTATGTGCAACAATAATTTAAACACATGTAATGATAGCACAATATATTAATTTTAAGGTTGACTATGTAATAAAACTTAAGCAATAAAATCAAATTGTCTCCAACTTTAAACGCTTTGTAGGATTACGTGAAGTATGTTTGTGGCTTTTAAACAAATCTAATAAAACATGTTTTCTCTGTAACGTTTTATATCTAGTAAGCTACAAAGCTAATTGTATACCAATTTAGGTATACATACAAAAATAAACATTTTCTATGTCACTTTTAAACATTTGTGACCTTACACAGCTTAAGCAAATAATAGTATTCAACAAAAACTCCTCCCATTGACTTTCCTTTGGATTGTATTCACTTACAGTTGCAAGAACTTTCTAAACAAAGCTCGATCTTTATTAGTGAGCTTTTAAAAATATCCAATATTATATTTCGCTGTCAATTTCACCCTTTGACTATTAATTATAACGTATATTTTACTTAGAAAAAATTACTTTCTAGAAATGTAATAACAACAAATAAATGTTAGTTAATAACAATAGGAAGTAATACATTTAGATTTGGTGTCTTGTTCAAGAATAAAAGTGACCCATTTTCCATCCTTTCAAGATATTAGAAGTGCTGAACCACCAAGCTTTACTTGCGAATATTGAAGCCCGATCCTATCATAATGTATTCTCGCCGGTTTCGATTCCAGTGGTAATTCCATTTCCTCTATCGGTTTTCGAAGTATTACTGCCAAAATAATGTCGTTTACTTTACCTCCACTCTAATTAATACGAATAATTAAATAAAGATTGTAATAATTTTAAAACAATAATGTAGGACAAGAACATTAATTATTAATACATTCAAATAAATACATTTTTTTATTAAGGCTCTGATGCATTTCCTTCTTTTAAGACATATTCTTTGTAAGAATAATTTTTGCATTTAGATACGCTTATTTGTATCGTTCTTATTTTGTTCATACTCTTATGGCTCATAAAAAAAACAAGTGAAGTTATCTTTCTTTAAGAAATTGAAACTGTTATGTTAATATATTGTATAAATGGTTGATTTAAAAAAATACCATTACTTAAACACAATTTGTATAACAAAATCAATTTTTACGACTTTTTTAGATAAACCATAAAAGGATAGTTCTTAAGATGTTAAGTGAAATGGATATTTTTATGTCTAAATAATCTATAGAAGATTCTTTCTCCGTAAGCTTAACATAAACAATCGTACAAAACCTATGAGTCTGCACTTGACGTCGCTCACACAAAAGATATTTAAGTTTGAATTAGAGATAATCTAAGATATGAAATTCTAAGTAAACCTTTGTGTAACTATGTTCAATTATACAGGTTTTACTCTTCATTAATGTTTATAAAATACTTCGAAGGATTAATGTCGATTGCATCGAAGGAAGGAAATCTTATTAAAATCATTATAACATAGCCTACTCATAAGCATAAATTTGTCAAATTTAGATTATAACGTTCAAATTTGATACGGCAATTATTGTCACCGATTCCGACACTTAAGCATTGATTATAGTTAACAGCACGTTTGCCATTACATACATATACCCTTCTTATACATTATATAGAATTATGGTATGTTTTAATTTTAATGTATATATTGTTTATAATGTATTGTATCTATTGTTGGTGAAATATATTATTGTTAATAAAAATTGAAATGTCATTGTATTGAAAATGTAAATATAATTAAATATTTTAATAAAATTTTTTAAATGTTACTCAGCATTTATTATTACCAGTTCCACTCAGTAGGCATATTATATGAAAATCACCAATATGTATGACATAAGTTCTTTGTATCGAAAAAGAAGGAAATCTCATCAACATTTATAATATAAAACTTACTAACAGATATATTTTTAGAATTTTGTTCGATTTTTTAACATTATACTAATTATTTTTTTAAATAACATACCATCTCTACAACACGTTAGTCAAGCATACCTCTACCTCAAGAGATAACAAAAGAAATGTATACATTTTTTCTTATATAATATTTTTCAAACACGTCAAAAATAATCAGAATTAATCTTTATAACGCGTATCAATTTTATTTGTACGAACATCGCTGTAATGTTTTCATATTTCTCCTCTCTAATCAGATATTATCTCTCTAAGCTCCGTCCAATGCTGACGGGACGGAAAACAGATTAAAATTGCTTTTAAAAGAAAATAGCGCTTTGCATCTCATCGCCATATTATTTTCATTTGATTCAATATTCTTCTAATCCCTAGAGCACAGTTTTTTTAAACGTTAATATTTATAACGCTTGTTTCAAAATGTAAATGAATAATTCATACTCCTGGATTTTGTTTTCGTTTGCAATATGTTTTACGTAAACAAATAAGGCGATATATTTTTAACGGAAATTATCTGATTCGTGGGATAATTGTCAGGATAGGAGAAATAATAAATGACGTAAGGATGTGGAAGCAGGAGCTGTTAATCCTGGAACTCGTATATTCCATTAGTTTAGAACGAATTGCTTCCTATTATCTTCCTGCAGACTTCAACCTATATTTTATTAAGAAACCAGGATTACAAGAATAACTACTGTAGACTATTTATAAATTGTTGCAAAGTTCTTAGTGCTCAACTTACTATTGTTCTCTTTTCCCATTATTATTCAAATTTACTTACTTTCTTTACGAAATAATTTTATTCTTTTGAATCATAAGTTTTTGTTTTATATTGTAATATTTCAAAAATGCTGTATATTTTCTTACATTGTTTAATGAATTTAAAGTTTTTGACCCAGTTTTAGTATAATAATATCTTTTTCTAACTGAAGATACAGAAACGGATTTATTTCCTTTTTTAACAGATGTTTGCTAAAAGTTAAAGTTAAGACATTATCTAGGAGTTATATAAACCTTCGTATTCGAAGTATTTAATACGTGTGGTTATTGTCAGCAATTTGGTAAATACTACAATATCACTTTATGCTTACATGATAATCACATATTGTAATCGATATACACTAGTTCACAATATACCGTGTGGATTGTGGCTGATGGATGCGCCTTTGGATCTTCCCCTTTTCTGCGCATCCCACAGTCTACACGGAATCTCTCACACAATACTGTATTTGAAGAGAATAAAGAATGTATTATCACTTTCATTTATTGGTTGTAAATGATGGTGCGAAGAACAGGGAGGAGCGCAATGGTTAAAAGCACTCGCCAAATTTGAAAAAGTTGGAATCTCCAACATAGTTAGTTACCAGGGTTTAGTTTCTTGCGCTATACATTGCTGCCCCATCTTCATTAGTCTAGCAGTCTAGTAGCATGGATTTTTAATTTTGTGCCATCAATCGTGAGGTATCTGAAAGCTATCTGTTATTGCCAAAGGTTAACTTTAAGAAACGGTCAGTTGGAATTAATATGGAAGTATTTAATGCGATTAGACCTAGTCATATTGATGCTTAAAATTATTATTTAAGCTATCTGTAACTAATAGCCAGACTTGTTGGGTTAATGCAGGCATTTAGTGGACCTTTTACTGTCAACAATTATCGCATACTTTGAATTGACAGTACTAACTTTTTAACACAAGAAAATTATTGTTTTAAAACTTGAGTGATGACATCACAACGCTGGCATTTGGTCAGTCTGTCATTTCGTGTTTTCATCACTGGTTATTGCTTGGACCATTTGTTGTTCAGTCATATAATCAAACTTTAAAATATTCAAATACTCTGATGCCACTTAAATTGAAATAATTAAAAAGAGGAATCGTAAAACTTATTTTGTGAAAGGAAACAAAATTAATTATTTTCTGAAGTAAAAGGCAGCAGTACCGTTTAACACATATTAAGTTTCCTTACAACAAATCGTAATTAACAAAACTAATCATGCATTTAAAAACAGTTTCCGTTTCGAATAATGTGAAAATAAATTAAGCCGTATTTCAATTGTATGCTTCATAACCAATCTTCATAAACGTAACACGGTAATTAACTAAACAAATGTTAAATTACGTTTCTAGTTATGTAAAAAATCTAGAACCAACTCCATTACTAAAACTTGAAACTCGATTAACTCTTAAAGAACTGCGACCAATCAAACTCTTCTATAATTAACTCAGGTGTAACAACTGTTTAGAGAGTGCAATCAACACAAACGGAAGCTCTTCAGAAGCAATAGAAGATTGCATCTTTAATTAAAGTCACTTCCAACTGGGTGTCGGTTGTTGGGCAAATATGAGTTATGCTTACACAGGTAATTGCACTCGGGTTTTGAGTTCAGGTTCCACTGTTATTAAACTTAGCTCGGCGTTCCCATTAAACTTACTCCACAAATTAGAAAAAACTGTTGCAGAACACAAACATTGATCTTACATTATTTCCTTCTAAAGGCGTGGGACGTCTTTTCAATATTATTGGTTTTAAAACACCCTTGCGATTCAGTTCAAGAAAAACTTCGTCTTATGCCTAACTATTCCTTGTCGCCATAAATCTGCAGCGGTCTAATGATACGATGCCTATTTAAGATAATAAAATAAGAAGTGACTTTATTTGTCCATATTAAAAAAATGTAAGGTTATTACTTTCATGTATTATGAAGAGTAAGCATTACTTTGACAATTCAATTGTTACGTGTAACTATTTAACTTAAATAAACCATATCAAATGAAACTTCAGGTCAGAGTGACCTACGCTGTTCGATCTGATTTTATAATTTAAATAAACATATACTTTATTAGTTTCTAAAAAGTCTAGATACTGCTAAACATCTTGCACAGTATTATTAACTGTAGAAATTTCAAAGGCTATTCCTTATGGCGAATAAAAACTAGCCTATTAAAAAGGATTTTCAAAATGTATGTCTACCATTTTGGATTTGCCATATTGAATTAATCTTTTAAAGGAGAGGTGACTATGTGATGCCTTATTTTAAACTAAAATTTAAAATCAAGACATTCCAACTGATTTTGGTTATCTTCTGTCGTTAAAAAGTTGAAGATAATGTTTTATAAAGAATACAAAATTATTTGTTCGTTTAGTAAATTCAGTTGTTACCAATAATACTATTTATTTATTTGTATTTATTTATTTTAGTTTGTATACCGTTACAGCGTTACAGCTTTAACTGACTATAACCCCTCAACGAAGAAAGAGGATCCCGGTTTCACAATTGAATTTCTAGTTAAATTGCAGTCGAAAATAAAATATCGCAAACATTTTTTCAATCTGAAGAATTAAAATTAAATTTAAGATGGAAAACATATATACGAACATATTCTTACATAGATTTTGTTCGCCATAATAAATTACCATTTAATTTTATATTTAATATTATTACTCTACTAGGAAATATTTAGTCGTATCCAATTTGTTTTAATGCGCGGTAAATGTTTAACTGTGAAACAGATATCAATTTAACTTGTAGACCACGTCTCATAGGCAAGAAACTAGCCGTCTATTGGTGGTCAATAGAAATAGCTGGTCTTAGAAGTATAGGTGTATGCGGCTAAGACGCATAGCAACTAAAGCAAGAAAAATAACTAGTGACCAGATAAATTATTAACGAGAAATATAAGCAAGCGAAGAAAGGCTTGAAGAAGGCAATCACCAGGGATAAATGGTAGAAGTGAGAAGAACTTCGGCAGGACATTAACAATGACCCATGGAAATAGGCTATAGGGTGGTAATGCGAAAGCTCGGCGCCCACGCGGCTATGAAGAAGGTAGTCGAGGCACTCTTCCTTGCTCACGCGGTCAGGGAACATATTGTGATGCCTTTGTTGAGCGAGAGGAAATTCCTCTGTTCATCAAAGAAGAACTCACACAAGCGACAAAATCATTGCAAAACAAGAAGGCGCCAGGACGTGACGGCGTGCGTGCTGCAGTATTAAAATGTATTGCTGGAGTCTCCCGTCAACTACTATTGCATATGTACAATAGCTGTCTAATGGAGGGATCCTTTCACAGATAATGGAAAATACAACACCTGGTGTTGATTACTAAAGGAAATTGTACTCCTGGGACTCCTTTACAGTACAGGCCTCTCTGCATGCCTGTACACGACAGGAAAAGCTGCATCGGGTAAATCATTACTCCAGAAAAATCACCTTGCTGATTACGTTGGATGTTAAAAATCTTTTGACACAACTAGAAGAAAATGTTTTACGCCCTCGAGTATGCATTCAGAGTGCCGGAATACCTATTACGGATGTTCGAGAGCTATTTCAAAAACCGGTGCTAACATTTACCGTTGAAGGACCTCGGCGGAAAATTATTACTGCAGGTGCTGAATAGGAATTAATTCTGGAACCCTGTCTGTGGAACATTGTCTATGACGGGTATGGAAATGCCAGAAAATTCTTTTCTGATCGGATATGGAAAAATCGCATCTGTTATAGTGGGAAGAGATCCAGCTAATGCTGAATCAGGTGAAGAGGCGTGTGTGCACTTGATAGAAAATCATGGATTGCTCCTCGCCACAGAAAAAACCAAAATTGTCCTATTGACCAGGAAACGAATTCCTACCAATGTAAACATGCAAGTTGGCCGGGAAACGAGTTCAATATTTGGGAGTGATCCTGGAACTTAATTTACTTTTCCAAACCATATCAAGCAAATGACTGGAGAAAGTCAGCCGCGTTCTCAGCAAAGTAGTGGCAAATGGAGGCCATGACGGTGACACAGTCTATCCTTCTTTACGGAGCGGAAATCTTGGCTCTCGCTCTCAGGCAGAAGAAGTATGTATAATTGTTGATGTGTATACAAAGAAGATACGCCCTACACATAGCGAGTTATTACAAGACATTTTCAGAACCTGCGATCTTGGTGATTGCGGAAGTAATCTGTATTGATCTTATGGCAGAGGGGACAAATTTATCTATGGAAGACAGGCAGAGATGGGTAAATAGCCGGCATCAGCCGATGATAGAAAGATTTTTATAAGTGCCGATGGCAAGAACGCTGGAGTACGGACCAAAGAGGGAGATGGACAGCTAGGCTAATAATACAAATAGAGGCTTGTGATAATCGAAGGTTTGGAGAAGTACATTTTTAGCTCACTCAATTTCTCACTGGTAACGGATACTTTTAATCATACTTATATAAGATGGGGGAAATAAGTAGTTCTGAATGCTGTACCAATCTTACAAAAGAATAATTGAGGGAACGGAAGCAATACTGGGCCACATAGATTGGTACTGTTCAAAACTTACCTTAGAATTTTAAATATCACCAAAAGTAGGAATATTTCAGCTTATCTCTTACAATGCACAGGATACCTAAAGGTTACCTCAATAAACTATAGAAATAGGTATAATTTTAGGTTTATTAACCAAGTTAAGTAAAAGTTTATATGCCCTTAATACAAAAAATTATTAATATGCCCTTAATACAAAAAGATTGAGATTTTTAAAAAGAAAACATATATATTTTATTAAATTTAATTTAAAAACCCTCCCCAAAAATAAAAATCAAAAACCCTCCCTTTTAATAATAATTACAGAAATTATACAAAAGATTTACAAGTTACAAAGTTTTAACATGAAGTACCATGGATTTGTTTTAAGAATAAATATATATGTCGTTGGCCAACTCTAAAAGGTAATTATATAATTAAATAAATAGACAAGATTAATTATGAGACGTCTCTCTATATATATAAAAAAGGTGTAAAATTTCTAATGTGTAGCCCTTAGGGCTAAGGTCCGAAATGTGCTAGCTTGCTCCTCCCAATTTATTAAATACTAACATATCCTAAATAGTACACATATACAAAAATTACTTTCAAAATACAGCCTATTTAACACTTAACATAAAAGGAAAAGAACAACTGCAGATAGTTCTCATTTTAAATTAAGTTCTGTCTCTAATTAAAACACTGTAGAAATATTTTGTTTATATTTTTAATGTTCAGTTGGAAAGTAGGCCTTTTCTAAGCGTAGTTGTTGCAGGTTATGCCATTGTATTAAAACATTCCCTGGAGTTGGACCAGTATAACTGTATAACACAAATAACAATTTCCTTTTTAGAAAACTTGCAGTTATTTAAATAAGCATAATATGATAGTTCTTTGAGTTGGCTGTTTTATTGAAATTTGTAGCACAAGATGGCAAATTGCTACTTAGATTCTGATGGTTAATATAACATGTGTAATGTTGCATAACACTGTCTGTACATGTTAGGTAAGCCACATGGTAACATAAAAGAAATGTTAACGTTTAGTTACATATCAGCAATATTTTGCTTATAGCTTATTAAAAGTTTTCAATATCGGTTACACTGTAGAAATACTACACAGTTATAGTTAATTAATGCATAACACTTTAGGCTTGTTTGTTTAAATATGTTTAGGCTTTAACAATAACCAAAATGATATCGGCTTTATAGTTTTTGTAGGCTGTAAGATTTACATTTAAAATTTAGGCTGTAGTAAAAAGAAATACATAGGTTTCTCTAATAAATTGAGCAAAATGAGTTAGGAAGTTGTACATGAACCAAAAGTGGAAATAACCTAATTAAGTTTTACAAGTAATATTTTATAATTATTAAGGTAAAGCTAAAATATTCTACCTGGTATCCGGAAAACAAAAGGTTTAGAAGTAATTCATGTTGTTCAGCGACACACCGCGTTATCGCGATCAAATTATTAAGAAATATGACATAACTACCACTTGGCAGCGTCTTCAAGTTTCGTTCGTAACGGTCTAATGGCCGACCTTCTAGTAACCCTCATGACAAAGCGAATTTTAACTCAATAGATAAGGAACAGCTGATGGTTGTCGGTTACACTGACCTCTGTTAAGTTATGCCAGATAAGAAGTAATACCGTACAGAGTCGACATCTGGCGGAGAAAAGGATAACTATTTGGGAATGTCGGTAAGGACAAATGATAGAAGTTGTAAGTCGGTAAAAAGTATTTATTAAAGAAAAAAAAATATAGGTGGCGCGAATGTCTAAAAAACGTCACAATGCATGTATTAAGACTCCACTATAAAATACGTCAAACACACCTTTTACTAATGTGAAAGATGGGCCGCAGAGACAGTTACTTGATTTAGATTTAGGACCTATAAACCCTGATAACAACATCGGGATTTTGCTGCTGGGCAAGGAGCAATGGAAGAAAGTTGCAATAATCTTTACTGAAACATTGCTCAGACAAAAGAAGTTGGAAGAGGCTTTACTAATGGCTCAATAAACGTAGTCTAACATACGAGACGGAGCCTTAAGATGGTGAAAAGTGGCTCTCATTAAGTGGGACCTAAATGCGGTTCCGGCGTTGGTTTACGCCTGGAATGAAGAGATCAGGGTTTAGCGGGTAACGTATCTCCTCATGGTGCATAATGCATTCCCCCTTCTATAAAAAAACTTGTAAATAGAATAAATACTTACTATAAATAAAGGTTTAAAGAAAGTATAAACCGTGTATTCAGAACAAAATAGTAAACGGAGTCCTGAATTTATATTTTTGTTTAGTCGTAATCAAAAAATTAATGATATCTTGGAAGAGCTTGGAATAGAGTACCTGATTTTCATCTCCGACGAAGCCTGATATGACTGGATATGAACACAGGTATAACTGGCTGAAATTATCTAGTAAATTATACTTGATAGTAAATTAGTAGAATTTACAAAGTGTTTTCAAAAACATAAACTAATGTACCGATACATATGGAAATTTCAATTATAACGGGTAAATAGCAACTTAAGGTCACCGTAATGTAAACTAATGCTTAAGTTAAACTAGTAATTCTCTCTAAATTATTTTACATGTCTTATTTATTTGTCTACTTGGCGTCTTTACTTTATGCTAGTTAAACAAATAGGGGGGGGGGGGGGGGGGGCAGCGCATAGCGCAGGTAAATCGATCGCTGATAATTAGGTTCGAACCCACGCAGCTATGTTTGAAGTTACTACAACGATAGCAAGCTAGACCAACTCGCTTTTTTTAGAATTCATAGAATAAAACAACATTTTAAACTACTTCTAGTCCAGTGAATAGAGGAGGTCTACCATGAAAAAGGTCCGGTAGTCCTGAATGTTGTATGTTGTTTGGAACCATTAGGTAGTAATGAATCCAAGTTTTCGTTATCCTAGCCCAATAAAAACTTGTATTATAACCGAAAACCGTGAAATTTTAGCACTTTTTTCAGTTTTTGGTCTATAACTTCATTCCTGTACATTTCGCTTATACCATTATAGCAACCGAATTGTGGAGGACAAAATGTTCAATAAATTTGTTTCTTTGAGTTTTTTTATACGACCAACGATTGCCGATATATAGGCAGCACTCAAAATAGGGGTAAAATCTCAAGTTTTGCAAACTTTTAACTTTCTTGCCACTTTGACTCACAAAAACACCATGAAGACTTTGTTTTAGAGAAACGTTGCTTATATAAAAGTTGTAGAACATTTAATTACCTATAAAATCCATGCCTCAAACATTTTTTAAGTTAAATTCTTAAGAGTGGGGGTAACTTTAAAGAAAAATGAAAAATGGAATTTTTTTTCATTTTGGGCCAAGATTGTTACAGGGCTTATTCCTCTGATGTTTATCGAACTCCGTTAGTTTGGTATTGTTAATGATATACATATTGTTCATTCAATATGTATGTACATCATGTATATCATACATATATTTTTTTGCATGAGCTAGTTATGATTACCCTACTAAACAATTCTGGTAGGTATAGGGAGCGAAAAATTATCATCGTATTATAATTCACAGTTTGCATTGCTTATTATATCTATTACACCAAAACAATTACAGTATGAAAGTCGATAGTAAAAACGATTAATAAGAAATATTACTTTAAAAAAATCTGTATACAATTTATAGGCGGGGGTGTAACAGCTACTGGAGGTGTAGGGAAACTTTGGGCGCATCCTGTTCCAGTGAAAGGAGGGCGCCTTTATCATCATCCTCAAGCGAAATAACAGGCCTGTTGTCACAGGACTGTCCAGAGCAATATTTACAAAAAGTGGGGCAGTTGAGCCCTGATTTGCGAAACTCACAAGCCAAGGGGCACTCTGTTAGGCACTTGGATGGCACGGTTTTCAGCAAAGAGAGATGAGCAGCATCCCTGGATGTCATTATAGGTTTTAAACTTCTCCTCCCCCTTGCCCAGCCCCACTCTAATGGATTTATTTTATGCCCATCTACGCCATTATTTGATGGTAACTTCTTAAATGAGTGGTAGTGGGCAACGTCAGAGGTTGGAGGCAGCTTTGCAAGGTAGACTTTGGGTCGTGCCTAAGTTTGAAAAACGGAGACTTTTCAGAGATTACTCAGTCTCCCCCAAGATATCAAGCAACCATAATCCTCTCCCCTGCCTCTGAGGCACCAGGAGATGTAAACTTACCTCTACAAACAGAGGATTCTTTTGGAATAGAGAACAAAATTATGTTTTTCCAAACCCAAAGACGTTAGATGTTGTATCACATCCACTGATGGCATGGAGGAGAAGGAAGTTTTCTGTGAAGTTGAATTTGAAGGACGAGGGTGAATAAATGAGGTCAGGGTGTTCCCTCTCTCAGGTTTTTTTTCAGAAACACATTTTCCCTGAGGAGACGTCCCATTGAGCAGGTCGTTGTCTTCGAATACAATCAAAACTGCCTCGTACTGGGGATCTGTGGATTTTGCTGTGCTAACAAAAAGCACATCAGCACTTTCTTCAGGTTTGTAGGTGCTCTTGTTGGCAGCTTCCAGCTCATTTCTGAGGAGTGAGACAAGCCGTTTTTTTATTGCTCTCATTTGACAGGAACTTGTCTTGGCATGTCACGTTGACCATCTTTCTGTCAAATATGACGTCCTCCTCCCTCTTTCAAAGCTTGCTTTCTTTAAAGTCCTCTTTTCTTCACAGTACCTGTAACTCCTTCTTCAGAACTCTCCCCACATATAAAACATTTGCTGTCTAACGTCCCTTGGCTTGTAGAAGCCCTTGTTCACACATGTACCAACCCACCAACATTACAGCCACTTTAAACACTCAAATCCAAGACTCGGTTAGGTACCTAGTAGACTCAGAACGATCCAAACAGCCGAAATACTACCAGTAAACTAAATGAATAACGGTTATAAAGTAAATAAATAAATAAGTATTAAAGGTTGCTTGGACAGATGGTCTTTTGACAGTAGGAAACGGTAACGGAGAAGAGCACCCGACCCATTCATTACCCTCTGTGGATTACCTGAGACGAGTCCCCTCGGGGGAGAATCTTGTCCCAATTTAATATCTTACAGCACAAACATTAGACATAACACATAGGAAACTATTATGTGACATTTATATTTATTATTAACACCAAATCACCTGAAACTTAGAGGAACGAGCCCTATAACAATCTTGGGCCAAAATGAAAAACATTACATTTTTCCATTTTTCTTTAAATTTACCTCCACCCTTCAGAATTTGACGTTAACAAATGTTTGAAGCATAGATTGTATAGGTAATTAAATGTTCTACAACTGTTTTACGAACAACTTTTCTCTAAAATGAAGTCTTCATGGCGTTTTCGTGAGTCAAAGTGGCAAGAAAGTTAACTTAGAGAAGCGTATGTGATGGAAATTTTGTCCTCTACAATTCTACAGTTAATGGTACATGCAAAATGCATATGAAACAGTTATAGGCCAAAAACAGAAAAACGTGTCAAAATTTCACGTTTTCGCGTATAACAAAAGTTGCTATGGGGCTAGGAAGACAAAAACTTGGATTCATTACCACCTAATGGTAAAAAAACAGCATATACAAAATTCAGGACACACGGACGTTTTTTATGGTATACCCCCTAGTCTCTATTCTCTGACCTAGTCTGACCTAAAACATATTTATATTATACTAGCTGGCCCGATCAGCTTTGGAACATGCAACATATCAAAACTTTGAACAGCCATAACTTTTTTCAGGATCATCTATTTTTCATTTTTATTATGTCGTTGTGTTTGTCTCATCAAGACCTTTAAAATGATATGCATAACAACCCATGCTTACATTTAAGATTTTTCACCGACTCCTGACGGGCCGTCCCCCAGAGGAGGTGAAAAGTCAGCCATATTCTAAAAAAGTAGTTTTTTATAACCATAAACAATTTGCAAAGTTTCAATTGTGTAAGTGGAACCTGGAAAAAGATATTGGGTTGTTCCGGGACTTTTTGCCACCCCTGTATAGATCATTATAGTCTATACATTTTTGCAACTAATTTTAGAACACCTAATTTATAAACATACAATAATTACCTTTTTTGCATGAATAACTTACGGTGAATGTCTGTAAGTTTAACATTTCTTTCGTGGGTGATTCACAAACGTTAATAATCATGACCTTAACATCACCAAACGTATTAAGACGAGAGTAAAGTTAGAAAACTATAAATATTCTTTGTCAGATTATAAATGGTAAAATTGGGAAACATATCCGTCAGAGGAAATTTCCTTTTTGGTATTTGGAAACTTTTAAGGTAAAGAAAAGGGAAACTAAGAGTTTTCCTAATGGCGCCTGAATGACAATGATTTATCAATACGTCTTATTAGCAGCTTATCCTTCCTCGCAGTTACACTCGTATAAACAACAATCAAATGCGTAAAAAGGGAAGGAAACTTGTAAATTTGTTACTCCTATTCATGCCGTATGTGGTTTTATTGTTTTTAAATTAACGTATTTGAAAAAGGACTCTACGTAGTATTGTGCTTCTTTTAACGAAAGAGGCAATAGTTTTCTCAGATTTGCATTTATTTCAACTTATAGTTAATATAGTGAAATTTTAGTGTATATCAAATGATTCACGACTAATTAAAAGTTACTTACGTATCTATATAAAACAACAGGAAATTTTCGTTTATTTAACATCTAAAATCTCCTAAAAAATGTTCTTCACCGATTGCACTGAAATTTTGACACAACATTGCATTTGAATCCACGAGTGTTTTTATATACTTGTTGATGCCTCTGTGGGATATAAAAATAACAAAAACTATACTAATTATTTTACGGCAATGGGAGCGCCATAATAAATAATACTGAAATATGTTTAGTGTTGGTGTAGTAATCAGCTGTTTGCTCTAATATTTTCATTAACAGATGATTTCAAACTTTGAAACAATTATATGTATTTCTAACTTTTAGATTAGGTTTACATAAACAATGCCATCTGTTGTACGTAAAAATATCACAGACTATACTAAATATTTCTCGGCAATTTAAACGCCATGATAAATAATGATTAAATATGTTCAAAACGTTTCCATACAAAAATATCTTCCTCTCAGATAGGGTGTTTTTAAAACTTTATACCCCCTAACTTTTAAACGGTTAGTTGTAAAAAAAAAACAACAACAACAAAAAAGTCTTAAAAATAATTTGTAAAATCCACAATTATAATAAAATATAGGGTGTTCTATAAGAAATTCGAAAGTTGACCATCATATTGGAAAATGTTATCCCATTTAATGTTTGGTGTCAGATTTATAATTTACAAGATACCATTGATGGTCCATATAAACAAAGACATCCTGTACATTGAAAATATTTTAAATTAAATGCCAATAACTCTGTGAATTTAATTGTTTTATTATAGTACGTTATAATTTCACTCACCAGTTTTTTTACCATTAAAAAAGTACTGTAATATTTTTGCCTTAAAATGTCGCAAGGGATAATAATTCTTGAACTCAGTAAAACACCGGTTTTCTCTGTCTTGTGTCTCAATATCTTTGGAAAATATATTTTTGGTGAAAATGATTAGTTCGAATATGATATTTATGTTGTCTTTTTAGTTGTGTGAAATTTACGTTGTGTTCTGATTAACAATATTTTTGAAAGCATGTTGAAAAAGGCTTGCAAGTAAAAAAAAATATTTTGGACATTTCTCCTAATCAATTAAAGATGAATTAAACAATGTTTAAATAATTATAACAATACACTAACTCTCACGCACATACGTTTAATAAGCAAACACGTTTCAATGACAAAGTCGTCATCTTTATTGTTACGTCATGAACTGCAACTAAAAACTTAAAACTAAAGAGTGTTAAGTTGTTAGTTGTAGCTCATGTATCGCTGAAGATGGTGGGTTTGTCGTTGAAACGCGTTTGATTATTAAACGTATGTGTGTGAAAATTAGTGTATTGTTATATTTTTTTGAAATAATTCCTTCTCACTCTTCAAGCTCAAAGTTTATTAATACACATTGTTTGTTTGATAAAGATATTTAATATATCTTAACAATATATAATATTTGCTATTTCCATCCTAATTACATCTAGGGCCTAATTAGTTTATACTAATCACAATAATGTCAAGTTTGTAAACAGTTAGAATAATTAGTTTTTAGCAGAGATGACATCAGACTCAATTTAAACGGAAGTGTCATGAATACCTGTCAGTACCGGAACTGTTCGTCTAATCATCTGGCCTAATCGTGTTACGTCAGACCCTCGCTAAATATCTCTGTTGAACTTGCACAAATATATACTTCACCCTTCAGGAAATGACAATCGACTAACGATGAATATAAATTTTACGTAAACGATTTTCTTGTACGTACATCGCTACTTGAATCTGAAATATTTTATTATAATAAATGTCTTGCAAATACGTGTATATGCTTTTGAAGCTGTAGGTCTATATTAGTTTACGCAGAAAATTATTTACTTGTTGCTATTTAAAATAAATTTAGATTATTTTTTTGTATTTTTGACTGTGTACGAAGCAATAATGTGTCATGTACAAAGTAGGCATATTATTAATACGTTTAATCTGAAACAGAAAACTGTATTTTATTTCGTACTGTCAAGAAAGTGTAGTATTAAAAAACAAATTATAATATATAACCTTCCGTTTTCCTAAAGTGGGAAACTTAAAATCTTGAAATATATTTTGTATTTAATGCAATTTAATATTTGTTTATCTTAATACATTTTGTTATTTAATATACTGAATTAAATACTGCATTATATTATTTATGATAACAGGAAATGTTGTTTATAGTTTTACTCAAAATCTACTTATACGATTGAGGTTAAATATGTACTGATTCATATCACGCTTTATTAAATTTGAACTGATAATTGCTGGTAAAAGTTAAATAAACCGGGGAAAACAATTGATTGGAGGGGAGCAGACTGATCCAGCGTCTAGTTTGCTACAGTAGAACCGTAGGACAGTTGCGTAGGATTTTGTCCGCTATACTCTGATTCTTTATTTTCTGGCATAAAGTAAACCTTTACGCAACAAAAATAAAACCAATAAAGTCAATTGAATCATTTTACTACTTGCACTGGATAAACTGTTAATACTAAATAAAATAAATGTATGTAAGAATGGTTGGTAAGAAAATTCCTACAAAAAACGCAGAAAAAAACTCGTTAGTAGTGTCACAGAAAAAATATATCCTACACAAATATAGGAGTAAAAACTGTAACATGTTTGAGTCAAAAGCAACCGTCTTGTTTGCCACGCTAAGCAACTACTTTGCAAGAAGTAGCTGACTCCCCCTCTTCCATCGTAGATTTCGCGTGAGGTGGTGTGTGTTAATTATTTAACAGATTTTATCGCAATACTTTTAAGCATGGCAGTGGACTCTCTGGGTGGTCTTGCTTTTTTTGCAGTAGTTTTTATTATAATATTTAGAAAATATTATAAAATGAATATATGGCGTTAATGGGGCTGCTGGCAGTATTGCTCCAAATTTCATATATCTGAATTCTTTCTTAAAGAAACAACAACTGGTACTGCTGCTAAAAACTAACTACAGTATTGCTAAAATAATTTAAATGAACAAGAACATGCCTTAAAAGCGTTTGAATAAAAAGTAAGCCTAAATATCTGTGACTGAACTTCATCCAATTATAGTGCGGTTCTAGATGGAAGAATAAATCTATACGTAAGTTCTATTCTATCTATTTACTTTAATGTAGTACAAAATTATAATATATATTTTTAAAACCTGTTCCTAATTATTAACTAAAAATAACCGTTAGTTATATTTAAAAAACATTCTACGTAACCTTAGTAATATAAATTGTTTCTACATTTAATAATAAGTCTTTATTTTTTTAAACTGACGGGTATGTTCCTTTACCTCCTTGCACTAATAAATGTATAATTTTCGTCATAAACAATCAAATATACATTATTTAAACAGTAAATTAGTATTAATTAGATGTTAACACCACGAACACTCAATTAATATATTTGTTTTTTTTAATTCAAACAATTTTCGTATTGTAGTCGGTTCTTATTAATAATTAATGCATAAATGTTACCTATTCGTTGCATGCAATAATTACATTATGCATAATTAAATTCAATTTTGTCACTATCGATTTGACTTCATTTCTCTATATCGTATTATTGTGGTAGATTTTCAATAGAAGCATACATGAGCTTCCGTGCAGTATACACGATACAAATCCGCTGTCGTCCCTATAATCTAACTACTAAACTAATTTCATGACGCCTGATCTAATTAGTTGCTTCTAGTTATTTTTATGGAGCAAGTTTGTCTTATTTTGGACGTAGGCTATAGAAAATGGGTATTTGTAAGAGTATTTCAAATATAAATTGAATTCTATGTAAACAAAAAAAACATAACAGTCAATTTGTATAATAACAGTTATGAGTATAATTGTTGTATAAAATTTTAAAAATGTTAACATTTAAAGATATTTAAAAATTATGAAGAGTCGCACCTCCAGTTAAGATCCCTCCTAGGTTCAACAACCGGTTTGATTTCATTGATTTGATCAACAACCGTCATCAACTTGACAATCAACCAGTCTGAAGCTATTCAGCATCTACAAACTTTCAATGTAATGCTGCAAAATAAAACAAAATTAATAATAGACCTTGGTACAAACACTGTTTAGATTAAATATTTGTTTAACATATTTGGAATTTAAATGGTTAAATCACTTTGTTCTAAAAAATATATTAAAGAAATAGTTACACAACGTAAAGCCTAAACTGTTATCACTATTATATTTGTCCGAGCATCGGGGCCTAATGCAAGAACGTCACCGATTCAACTTTAGGTTAGAGCAAGGCGTGTCCAGTTTTACTACATCACAGCACTACTTTGGTCGGTCCTTACCAGGAGACCTCTGCCGGTGCATCCTTTGTATTTCTCTGGTGGGTCTTGAGGTATCGTTCTTGCTTGAAAAGCGAGGGAAACAATCGGAGTAAAGATAATGATTTTAATGATTAATAACAACAATGTATGCTTTATTGTGCAATTATATACAATTAATTATTAGATAGCATACATATTTAAACTGGCATGGCTTATTAGTGTATACAATTTACAAATATTTAAGTATTTTATCATGGCCCATCTATGGTGTCACGCTTGCTCGAGGTATTTACTTAGCAAGCCCCAATCCTGAACATTCATAAGTTCCTTGAACTCCGACTTATTATCTAAACTTGAACACATATTGGGCATTCTGGTACAAAAGTATATAAGTTACTTCTACTTCAATCACTCCCATATTACGCAAAGAACATTTCTTCCCTCAACCAACGGTTTGAAATTAAGATGAATTAATTGTGTACTACAATTAAACGCTCATTTGAAATCTCACAACTTAATGTTAGACCCATTGTTATTAAAATAAATAGTTCTTTTCATCCATATTGAAAATTAAACTTGAATACATTTTTTGATATTTCCATTTGACGCTACTATATTAACAAACTCTTTCTGTTGCGTACTTGTAAATTGTTTTTTTAAATTATGTAATTATTTTGTGTTAAATTACCTGTGCTGTTTTTATCACACATTTTCAAATTTTTTTCTACTTCATATTTTTGTAATCCCTAAATGTTTCCATTCTGTGGACCAAGCAATACCAAATACACAATTTGCTTAGCTAAAATAAAATTTCAGGCAAACTGTCCTCCGCCATAGCAAATACTTTAAACAAATACTCCTTTAATGCATACAAATATAACTTGTCATTCCCGTTTCTGTATAAATTGAGTAATTTGGTGTATTTAATTGTAAACATAATAATTTCTTTAAAAAACTCCGAAATATTTGCACAACACTGTTGTATCAGGATAGTTCCATACCTGTCTACATACCATACAGTTATCCTTTGTATTGCTTGAGAATATGTTAGTTTTGCAGATAATGAAACTTAATTACAACAAATAAATTTAGACCATGTACTACTAATGACAACTTTGCCCTGTGGTGGTTCTCATAAGGTACAGTACATTTTAATGTTTATAAACAAAACGCTTACCTTATACGACTTAAATGATAAATTCATTGAGGATTCCGTATACTTTTAATTTTACATTCAGCTTACTTTGATCCTTTGTTCAACAAAAACTCCATCACTTTTTCTTTTAATAAAAGTCTTACAAATTATCAAAATCGGATCGGATAAAACGATAAAACCTTTCTACTTATTTATTTTATTTCCGATTTTGATTAGATCACGAAGACTGCTATGATTATATATGTACATAAGGTTATTAGTTGAACATCTCACAGTTGTCTATTAGGAGTATAGTATATTATTATAGTTATTAACTGTTTTGCCTCCATATTTAATGCTACTTCATATTAAAATATCTTATTTTTTTAGTGTGAGAAATTGTTTTTATCGCTTAAATATTACACCATGTCTAGTTTTGTAATACGTTTGACTGCACAGCTTGGCAACGTCGCTTTGTATCAGGTCAAGGTGGTAAGGCTAAAAGTCACTTTGCTAAAGCTATAGCAATACAAAGGTGTTAGTTACGATATCGAAGACTTAATCCGTGGTTGGGATTTGGTAATGCTATTCTGATCCGAGAGATAATTACTGGATTATACCACGTGGTTTGGCTAACCTCAGCCTATATTGTGCCAAGTGCAAGTTACAAGTTATGGTAATTAAATAAATATTTACACGTTTAAACATTTGTACAAGTAGAAAGGAACAAGAGAAGATGCAATAGTCTATTATACAATTCAAAATTTTACTAAATGTTTTCTACAAAAACCTAAGAGCAGAAAGTGAACAATTCTGAGAAATAGCAAAAATACTCTTGGATTAAAACATATTAAAATATTTTTCTAAACGATCATGTTGCAAAATATCACAAAATTGTCAGTTCTCAAATTGTTTTGAATCAGGTAGAAAAACATAAATAAAATAAAATTCCAGTTTTCATTTTACTCTTTTACGCGAAACGTGTCACCAAATTTATTTGAAGACTTCTTACGTTTAATATTTGTTCACTTTGACCGACAATTGTTTAAAACGATTTCTTTTTGAAGATGCTGCTGCTACGTAAATCAAGAGTTTATTGTTTTAAGATTTAATGTTGCAACAAATTCAATATTACTGGTAAAGTTAATAACAATAGTTCGAAACAAATATATGATAGCGGTTAAATTTAGGCAGACGAATTTCACACACAACTCGCTTGGCAATTTTAACATACGAGGTTTTCTCATGTAACAGAATCTCTATAAGTTAATATCTGACAATACATTTGAATTAAACCAACCTAAATCAACTCATTATTATAAATCATAACACTTGTTTTAGGTTGTAAAATTCAATTGTTAATTAATACCTTATATTTTTATGGTTCCTTTTAGGACTCTACACATTAAAAGAAAAAACGGCACCCTTATACGATAACTCGTTTATTTGTCCGAGTCGATTTTCTCAGGAAATTGTAAAGGTATCACAATTGAAATATGACATAGTTATAAATCATACTAATCCGCAAATACTCCAACAATCACAGCTCAGAAAATATGTTTTTTATGGATTTTGAGTGGAAAGTTTGGTTCCGAAAAACATAAATATTTGTCGTTTGATCTATCGTTTAAAATGGTTTTATTTAAGGATATCGAAACAATTTATTTTAAAGTTTAGTAGTTTATGATATTCCCGACAATATAGCTTAATAACAAATTACACCCCCTCAATTACTCCCACTCAATCTCCTAAAACAACATGATGTAGAGGTACTCGTAATTCTGTAAATAAGTTACAGGAAAGCTTAAAGAAAATCTTTTGAAAAGCCTTAATTTAAAGATATCACAACCTTGTTTAAATCAATTTCGCTACAAACCAGATTTCCAATTTATTTCTAAAGCAACTACAGCTGAAATGTTTAAGAAAGAAAAAAGTTTTCTATACTGTACACAAAAAATAATCGCGTATCAAAAAAATATCTTGAAAAGTAATGAAACAAGTTTTTTATTCCTGGTAAGCACGGTAATGCGTTGTGGTGAGAGCTGACACAACCTTTCACTGATTCCTTATTCACTAATTCATAATTTCTTCCCGCCTTGGTAATTATTACAAGTCCAGTATTTTGAGTTACGATGTGTTCCAGCATGGTTGCTTACAATATAATTTTGGTAAAATTACTTGCTGTACGTATCTATTGGTTGGTGTGTTGAACTCGCACTTAAAAAGTTTTTTTATGGCGTAGATTACTGCCGCGTGTATTCATTAACCTCTTAAACAAATCTAAACAATACGATTATTTTTTAAATCCTTCATTTCTCCTGATGAAGTTGACACCACACTCGACTGGCATCGACACTGTTGGTTTTACTACAAATAACATGGTGGCGTTTTTCTCTCATTGTGTTATCTACAAACGTTTGTGTACACAATGTGTACAAACCTTGTGTACTTGATAGAATGTGCACAGTAGGTCTACATCATTTGGTTTACATCTTTCTTTCCCAACTCTTTTAATATGTCAGATTTGTTCACCTACTTCAATTATTTACGTATTATTATTTAATTTTAAACTTTTCTTACTATCTTTATGCTAGACTAATAAATAAAGGAAGTGGAACGGAGTAGCTAGGCACAAAACGGAACGCCTGCGACTAGTCTCGAACCTGTGCAACTGTGTTGAATTCTAACGCTAGCAAACTAAATTATTACGCTCTCACAGCTTCTTTATTTTAAGAAATACATTTATTTTAATCATCGCCTTTGTATGCCTTTTATTTTCTATTTCATTTGATTGGTTTGTAACAATTTCATTGTATCCAGAAAATATAAAGCCTACACAAGCTGATTTATTAAAACAAATTTAGAAACTATTAGAGAACACATAAGGATCATTTGGTAAGCTTAATTTTCATAAAACCATATGACTTTTTTAAAAGCTAACTTATACAGTTTTTTTGAAAAGTTTAGAATAATTTCTTTGTCTTTCAAAAACACGTTTTGACTATATTCTACATCTATTTCCAATGATTCAATTATCTCAAATTTTTTGGCGAAACCTCAAAACGGCTACGATTTATTAGGGAAGTTAGCCGGGTTTTCTAAAAGTTAGTTTTTTTACAATTATATTTTAATGCTCTCAAAAAGACGCTTTGGTACAGTTCATCATACCTCCTCTGTTAAAAAGTAACATGAAGTTCCAAATGAATTCAATAATGAAACTGACTTGATTTTCTCTAAACCTATTTCATTGATTTTGAATTCAATGAAGGAACATTTAGAAACATTTATGGAACATGTACGATGTTAAAAAAAGAAATTGGCTTATACGTATAATGGGTAATCTATCTAAGATCACATTATTTAATGGATATATTTAATACAGGTTGTAACCTTTCTTACTCTTTCCTAAACCTTTTCTAGACTACCTTAGCCTAACCTGACCAAAATATAAAATTTGATCATATCTACACTGTTTTCATGAAGGGATTCTTACAAGTAAGACGTTTTATCTTAGTTGTTATTACAACACCAATATTTTACTTGTTACAAAATATTTCTTTAAGGGCTCAAATCCAACTTAATTGGTTAAGGTATTGTACACAAACATAGAGATTCATTATCTTATACTCAATCTTCTCTAACATCTGATAAAATAAATGTACGAGTAAAATATAGAACTCTTTAACGACAATATTTGCACTTTAAAATAAACAAAAGTATACGTTTAAGTTAAAGTAAAGTCGTTAAAACCAGGTTATATTAAAATATATTACAGCTTAAATGAAATAAAGGTTTGTTATTTATATATAGTTTGCCGTTAGAGCAACAAAACCTGATAATCCGAGGTTTATCAGGATAAATGGCGTTTTTATTTCTATTAAACAAATAAAGTTTGCAATGTTGACGTCTGAGTTTGTTATAAAGCTAATAACATTATTTTTTCTCTTGAATTCAATATCACAGAAAACCAGGCAAATACATTTTCATATAATAGGTGTTTAAACGAAGAATTTGCTTAGCTAGCTGATAAGGTTTAAGTTAATTAAATAGATATTAGTTATTTTAATATTTATACTGTCAGTGCATTTGAAGGATATATTTTCACACCAGTTGAAAAACAAGTATTTAAGTGTAACTATAAATTTGATCACTTACAACAATGGCTAATGTAGAAATACGTCCATATACATAATTTGAACTGGAAAGTAAAATTACGTGGTAACTTTGTACTTGCTGCCTAAGTATTGTAATACATAACTTAAAAGTTGTGTCCTCAAGTTGATGGAAAACACAAAGAAATTTATAAATAATTTAAAAGGAAATTTTAGCGTATAACTAGTGTAAAGAAGTGATATATTTCCATTTAAAATACTAAGGCTAGCTGATTGAAGGTGTTTAGTGTTGGCTTTCCTATCAATGCTTTCCTGTTTCTTCCAATAGATCTAAACTTTATTTGGCAATTTTAAACATTACATCAATTTGTAATTCTAATTTTTAATTAAGGTTTTTGTTTAGAAGTAGGTCTGTATCATGCTGGTTCCTTTCAATCTTTATTGTAACTCTCGTTAAGTAAAACAAATAACAATTTAATTTAAATGATACATTAGAGGCCTATAATTTACCATCATGTTAACTTAAGGTTGTAATTAATCTTACCGCATTACTAAAAAAAAAAATATTAAATATATGTGTGGTTCCCATGCATGGGCGTCTCCTACAGAAATACAAATGTATAGTCCTTCAAGTTTGTATATGAAATTTTATTATAAAACAAAATATTTATCAAATTACCCGTGTCATTTTTATAAATGATAAATTATACTTTGTACATTTCTTAAAATAGAAAATATGTATAGATAATTCATAATACTTTCCAGTGCAGAAACTAAATCCCCAAGATGCTTGCACTTTGCGAATAATTAAATTCCCATCTCTTTGCGAAAGTCGCCCGTGGCATCCTGTTAGCTTGACCACAGCTGTTAGAATTTTATCCTAGTAACCTGTGGTCCATGCATAACCTTGTTTAATATACCTTGTAGCATATATATAGTAACAGTATTAACATTATGCTATTAGGAAGAGGTTTCTTCTTGTTACAACGTTAATGTAAGTAAAATAGTTTCGTAGAAAATGTAATTAGCATGTTATATCGAATGTATCTTACTCTTTTGTTTACAAAATAAACTATATTCTCTTGATTTATCTTAATTTTTAATTAAGTTGGAATCGCAATAAGAACATATTAACTTGAATGTAACCTAAACAGTCACACAGAAACATAGACCTTGTAGTTTGGAAGTAATATGTAACCAGTAAAACAAGTGAGTTTAAACCAAAGATATTTAGTCAATATTTTATTTATTCCGAGTACAGATAATTAATAATTTTTTATTTCAGTGAAAACGGTCCAATAGTAACTAATGAATTTAGAACAAGGACATTGTTTATTTTATTACATTTTTTAATTCGCAATGAATTATACTTGGAATCACTCTAGTGACGCTTCGGTGCTGTATCATTCGTTTACCCTCGTCTTAACGTTATTCCGAATGGAAAAATAATGAAATGCAGAACAAATTACAGAGCATGTAGGACGTAGCGTAGCCTATGCAAACACGTCACCTTTCCCACGTACATGACACGCACGTCAGCTCTGATTAGTTGTCAACTCCAGTAGATGGCAACACGGGAAATTAAATTCACTACGCAGTGTTCACGGAAACATATACATTTATAAATACCAGAAAAGAAATGCAAATTGCAATTATTTTTATAAATAAAGATTGGTAATCACTGTTTACAGGCGTTTCTAATTATATTTAAAATATATCGCAAACATTGCTTATAAATTCACTCCGACACTATAATTAACAACATACGCTACACATTCCACAGGTCTACAGGATTGCCTTCGGAATTATATATGCCACTATTCCAATTGGCTTTAAGGTTCAACTGCAGAAAAACGAATTTTACGAAATAATCATAGTTTAAACGTTAACGCATTTACAGGGGTTGATATCCTTAACGCGATACAAGTATAAACCCAAATTTGTAGAGTAAACACAAATATTTGACTTGTCTTTGAAGTATAATTATTTCAGTAATTGTAAAAACAAATAATTTTCGACGTTATGTAGTAAAGCCCTTGTTTCGCCAAACTATAGTACACTAGACCCAAGCTAGCTGCGTGCGTGGCCTTCAGATCAGGCGGGTGGGCTGGGATCGAGGCGGGGGTACCTTTCTAAAAACATCCGCCACGCCGTAGTGCCGTGACTAACTCAAGCCATTTCCCTTCGCTTGCCCGATACACTGGTAGAATGTCAGCAGGACGGCTAATACACTGTTTGCAGCGCGCGCAGCTAACTTGGGCCTACTGTAGCTTTGTGTACAAGCTAGTCGCCAAAAATAAACCTAACTACATCTGCAAATATTTTCAATTCTACTGGCTTGAAGCGTGCTAGTCGAGACTTTACCTAGTTTAAATGTGGCAGACTAAATTGAGGTTATGTTAGCAATCCACAAAAATATAATGTAAATCGGTAATTTGAAGTAACATTTTTGTGCACTGACTGCCACTGGTTTTGTTTTTAAATGTCAGCAATGTTCCAGCTCCAAGTCCTTGTCTAGAAAATAATGTTTAACGATATTATCAGAAAGGAAATGTAAACAGCTCTCGAAGGAGTCGTCACATTAATGTTTTTCTTGTGGCCGAATAAAAATTGAATATGCCCGAGAAATTTAATTCTTACGCCAACTAGAAGATGAAATTTTGCAATGAATGCAGGACTTTTGATCAGCTCTGTATATACAGTGTCGTTTTGTTTGACAGAGTTTAAAAAAACTTCCAGCAATATAAACGGTAAACCATTAAATTTATATAAATATTAAAAATACCTGTCATTTGTTTTATAAGCGATCGAATGTACAGATACTCTCCACTATAAGCATAAAACTCGTGAGAAAGGTCACAACGCTTTTGTACTGCACAATATTTTTCAACTTTTGTAAATATGTACGTTTCAGAGTAAATTCCCTGCAATTAATTTCCCTACAGTAAAAGCAAACTCTCATAACTGTACTTATTCCTTATGCATTGTGCGAGGCAGGTGGATGGAACAGGTTGAATTCCCACATTAACAATTCATCCAACCTATCCGCCTCTGCCGGTAGTCTTCCACAGTTATTGTTCTTCAAGAAATATTTCCAATCTGTTGTAATTATACAGTTTATTATATATTAATGATTTTTAACAGAATCAACTACACTATCTTCGCGCATTAAGTCTCTGATGTACTTTATATGGATATAATAGTCTACCCGATATATTACGGGTTTAGTTAGAAATATGAAACAAATTGCAAACGCACTATTATTATGCATATCAAAAACTTATACTAGAAGAATTTTGTAAACTTAGAAGGACGTATCTATTGAGTACGTAATTTATTGTAAGTTTTGGTCGCTCGGATTCCCTGCAATAATATTACTTAAATTCTCTGAAAGTTCGTTAAACTGGAAAATAATTCCATCCATGCTTTGTGCGTTAATTAAGAACAAGTTTAAAACACATGAAAACCAAACTCTCATTAATGCTAGGCAAACTTTGTTTACTAAGTAAGAAACATTTTGTGAACCTAAAACATCACATACGTTCATTTGAAATTTCGGTCGCCACCATCGTCGGGCCAATATATCTGTAAGAATGTATCATCTTATGCAGCACACGTTAACAGCTATAAATAAAAAAAATCTTTCCGACGATTTCCTGTTTTCAAGTGACAAGCTATTTAGAAATTAATAACATCTTGCGTACGGGTTCAGGAGTGGAAGAAATATTTGTATTAGTTGATTTCTAACGAAAATAGTTCTTGGCATCCAGTAACAAAGTACGGTTGCATTTTTTCATTTTTCTAAAGCTTTTCCAAGTCATTGATACATTTTTTTTATAAAATAAGTTCTATTGTTATAAGAAGAAATGCGTTATTAGTTCAGGAGTTTATCCAAATAATAGAAATCAAGTTGTGGCATCAATAATACGATCCTTGTCCAGTCGATTTTGGTGTAATCCGAAGAAGTGCATTATGACCTATTTTGTTAATTATTTATATACATAATATTTATTAAATTTAGTTACAGCGGAACTTATTTCTATTTGTTGCCTATGCACTAATTTATTTAAAGGAAAAACTTGGAATGAAGCTGTTCTCAGGGTACTCTAATTCTGTCTGTTTTTAAAGCTTTGTTTGGTCATAATGCACTACAAGCTACAAGCTACAAGCTTAAAGTCTACAAGCTAAAACATATGACGTTGGACATAAAGGAGAACAATTTTGGAGCCTATTGTTAAAGAATTGGCAAATTGCATTTGTATAGAGGAGACATATTCAGCAAACATTGCAGCTGTGATGGACTCGATGAAGTTGACAGGTACAAATATCTTGACGTGATGTTCGACCACCGATGAAAGTTGATGGAACATATTTCATTTATCCATTGTAAGGTTTTTAAATTAACTTTAATGTTAATAATTTGTTTACTTGTAAATAAGGAATTTGTTACTTGTAAACAAGCGTGTTACGCGCATGTGCATACATATTGCATTATTTCATGGTAAGGTGCGGGTAAAACACAGATTGCACATGAGTAACTCAAAAAGCTGTCCTAAAGTAACAATGTATCCATCTGATAGACAACGTTAGATTATGCATTATTTCATGGTAAGGTGCGGGTAAAACACAGATTGCACATGAGTAACTCAAAAAGCTATCCTAAAGTAACAATGTATCCATCTGATAGACAACGTTAGATTATTTAATGTATAAATTCAAGAATAAAAGTAACCTATTTACGCTGAATAGCCATGCGTACAGCAAGAGAAATTTGGTAAGAATTGGTATTACTTCCTCACAAAAACCTAATAAAAGATCAGAACTGCGCGCGCATTATATTGTTCAGGTATTGTATCGGAATGCAATTGAGAAACACGGCCTCGCTTGACTTACACACATACAAGAAGCTCGTGACACAATAATTGAACCTCCTCAAATCTGTAAATAGTTGCAGATGATTGTAATATTTGAGTTGTTTAAGTATCAGGGTGTGCAGTTATGATATAAATGTGATACGAGTTTATGTATGCTATAAAAAACTTACGTGTTTGATCTATATGTATATTTGTGGGTATAGTTGTGCTAGGTTTATGGGTTGTATTTGTCAGTATTAAAGGTAATGCGAGTGAATTTGTACGAGAATATGTACACATATGAGTGCGTTTAAATAATTGAGAATAGCTACAAATAATTAGTTTTTATTTTTATTTTCTGCATTATTTTTCTCACTGCAATAACGTATATTTCTGCTACACTGACATCGCCAGATTAAAGGAAATAAATAAGCTATATATACTTACGATGACTGTCATGAGATAGGTACGATCAAATTGCATGGAAACATCCAACTCATTACCTACACACAAGCTTAGGTCCATGAATGGATTATTCTTTATTAATTAAATACTGTAAATTATTAACTTTCTGGATCAGAAAAACCAAGAATAGCCTAAATAATTTTCATTTCAAGTAATTCAACTGAAATCCAGGGGTTTGCCATGATTATAGGGAAATATCGTTGAGAAAAAAGTATAATCTATATTTTTATTTAAACGCTTCGGCAAAATGTGTTTCCTATTTATTAATTCCAATGAAAGTTCTTTAAACTGTTTCGTTCTGAAACTGCCCAATGTATTAAGCTATGCGGTAACACACAAAACAAATTACTGCAATTTTGCCAGCCAATGCATACAATGTAAATTACTTTAGTCTCAAAATTATATACTGAGGAATTAAGTTTTTTTTTACCTTTCATTAAAACACGTGAACACAAACCTCAAACTAATGCGAACTATACTTTGTGCATTAAGTATGAAGAATTATGTGAACAAAGCTGCTTGGTTGTGACTGGCCATAGGCAAAATACTACTTTACAGAGAATACAGTTTACATTGCAAAATTCCGTAGCAAAGCACGTGGCCATCATATACAATAATAAAAGGAAGCATTTGTAAGTCTTTGCTGTGCCCATGCATATCTACGGCACGCAGACATCTGGCGTCTGTATCATAAGTATATGGAAGAGGTAGAAATGCCCCTCAAAGTTGGATTATTAATTTTCGCGTTAGTTGCCGAGTTATGGGTAAAATAATGTCGGAAACGTTATATTTAGCGCTTACCGAGGCACAGTTGATCATGTTGTATAAGCCTTAATGGAGAAATTTGATTAATTATATTTTTATCCATTATTAATTTCATTCATTTACTCTTAAACAAAAGTATAAAGTAAAGGGAAAATCGTAAACTTAAACTTTTCAAAGCCCAGATAATAAGGAGTAATAGCTAAAAGTACCAGGTCCAATTTAGGAAGGATGTTTGGGTACATGTTTTAACGTTTTTATTTTGAAAGAATTAAAAAATATCTCAGCATACATTTATGATTAAAAAAAAAATGTTTTTTCGATATTTGTAATTTTAAAAAAAATTGAAAGGACACCGTTTTGAAAATAATACCATTACGTCCTCTCTTCCACTTAACCCATTCCAAATACACATTTCTTAACACATTAATACAAAAAATGTATACACTAAAACTTGAGTCGAAACATAAAAAATTCAAATTGATTTTATTATTTAAAAAGCTACACGTTAAAGAAAAAACTTACAGAAACTTAAGTAATTTCAAAAATCCCACATTAATGTATATTTGAAAAATCTTTTCAAATAATAAACATGATTTTGTATTTAAATATAAAATTGAAACATATTGACATACAACAAACACTACTTATAAACAACATACACGCTCAAATTGCTTAATCACATGCTACAATAATTTAAATAAACAAACAGCAACCTAAAGAAAACCTAATCGTTTCCGGATTGTAAGATTTTGTTTATTTATTTTCTTGCGGAAAATGTTTTTCTCACACATTTTTGTCTTAGTTTTTTCTTCTTAATTCAATTAAGTCCGAATTGAAAGAAACTGTCTTTCAAAATGTTTATGTTCAAAAGAATATTCATGTTAGTTTACTGGTTCCTGAAACCTCTTGCTCGTTGCTTGTTGTTTATTGATTACAATTCCCGACCTTCAAGTTTATATTAAGCTAATGGAATCACTTGATAAATGTTGTGTGTCATAATTTAACACGTAGTCCACCACTTCACTTCATCATGTACAAATTAAATTATGTGATATTTGCATTAGTTCGCTTCTGAAGGCAGTGGTGGAAACCTCCCCCATGCTTTCTCTTCAAATCTGATGTGATAATTGCTTCAACACAAAACAGTACCTTTGGTAAGTTTCTACTTTTTTCAACTAGAATAATATTAAACTTAAACGTGTTGTCGATTTAAATTTGTTTCTGTATTTTCATTTGTAGCTCGTTTGGCCAGTTTTCAATTAATTAACGAAAATGACATTCTAATAGCATATTTGGGTAAACGAATAAAATAATAAATCATATTGATATTTGCGAGTTATTTAAAACGAGCTTCAAACTACAACTACGAGCTTTTTCTGAAAATCTTTAAATTAAATTATATTGGAAATGACTTTATCGCATATTTAGAAATGACTTCCATTACTAAACAAGGTATGGCACGATAAAGTCACATAAATATGATAAAAGCTTGTTAACGAATTCACCTAGAACAAATTGCTCGTTGTGTGAAGACCTTCTCCTACTCTTATAATTCACTCCGTCGCATCCTTTGTTCTCGCACATTACGAGAATAATCAGCATTTATTAAATGTAAATTGACAAATTACAGCTGTTGTCAACAAAGAGCACACAGAGAGGGTTGTAGCCCATTATCGTAAACCTTTTGGGCAGACATGGCAGCGTGTAATCATGTCCAGTAATTCCTCGTTACTGTTGTGACGAACGTCAAAACTCCTGATTCATTCGCGCCTAATTACGGGTAAGCTATGTTAATTTCGGAAGAGTAATTTTTTTACAGATTAGAACGACAGTAGTTGGCCCCCTCGTTAAAATCTCCACACGCATCTCTGTCGACATCCTGTGCGTGTGATGGACACAAAGAAGAGTGCGTGCTTCGACATAATAACCTAAGGATGCAACAGATATCCTTGAAGGCGAGGGAGGGGGCTTGAAACTTTAAGTGATTATCAAACAATGAAGAGCTGCAGCTTGTATACGATTATATCTCGCAGTTGTTTACAGTTTATCACAATAACTACCGATTTAACAGAGGGAAAACAATATTGTTAACACGAGGTAGATCATAACTTTTGATAGGTCATAAATTAAAACATAGTTACCTGTACTGAAATATCGTTATTGCACAAATTGCCGGGTTCCGGGCAAGCTATGCGCTGTAAACCTTTCAGCAAACGCTTTGTGGCTGATTTAAAACACATTTTCTTCTCATGTTTTGCTAAGGAATAGTTTTATTAAATGTTGGTTTGATTATGTTAACTAATAGCATAGGCTCGTCATTTTACTAATATAGTTTTTTCTATGTTTCAGGTATGCATCAACGTATATTTTGTATTTCTCTTCATGTACGAGTTTGATGTAAGTCTCGATACATACATTATTTAGTAATTAAATTTGTACTATTTTAACTGTGCTATTGTAACAATCGATTGTAACGCGCGAGCTTGCCTGCTTCGTTACCGAAAAGAGTGTGTATTCAGGTTAAAGAAAACAATGTAGGCCTATCTGGTTTTATAGACAAATGGGTATTTATAAATTCCTGGCATATTCAAATGTGTGACTTAACTTTTTTTTAATGTATAACTTACTATGGATCGTAATAAGTGCTTCAGTTTGAAACTTTGCTAAAGCGATACAAAATGTTGCATAGAGCGTCGCTTAACTTGCTACCATTTCAACACAGTTGCGCATGTTCGAGCATAGTTATTGGAGCTTGGTTTACGCGAAAGAGGATAGTGATCGAGAGATCGAACGATGGCTATGGATTAAACTTCGCTCAACTGTCTTCATAAGCCTAAATGGTATAAAGTTACGCAAACAAATCGGCTTACGTACGTCACTAAACTTTCCTTAAATTTGAATTAATTTCTTTTACAATTAATTATAATGTATGCTTCAGTTGAAAGAACTCGTGATGTCAAATATTTCTGTTCAGAAACAAAGATGTTTTCTTAAAATATCTATTAAAATGAAAAATAATAATGAAATGTTAAACATTATTTTTCATGTTATTCTATACATTAGAGGTGCAAAAGAGCCTTATTGATGACACCTCCAGAGATGTTTTATTAACAATAATAGGAATAATTATTTAACTTTTTAGAACAATCCAACATGATAAGAGTATGAGAATAATCCGTGATGCGATAAGGGGGCCCAAAACATTTTGAATAAAATAGATAGGAAATGAATCATACATATATTTAAAACACGTTGATACAAGATAGATTGCGTTATCTTATCTTTGGTGTGGTTGTCTTGATATGATTAGATAACAATATTTATTTTAATTGCTTTAAACGAATATTTGATTATGTTTTTATAATAGTCTGCGTGTAAAACTAATATCAATCTTTATTCCAAGGAACAGACATTTTTAAACAAGTTAGCCTACTTCCTTTGGTTTACACGAATTAACTACATAAGAAAATAATAAAAATGTAACTCGTAATATACACTGGACATGGTTGGGGAAAACAATTAGTCATTAACGAGTTTACTTTTTTTAGGTTGAATTCAAAATTAGGATTAAAAATGTATGATTGAGTTAATTACAAAAGCGTCTAAGCTGTATACAAATTACAAGAAACTTCTTTAAGTAACAACCTTATGGGCTACATGCTTACGTACTGTTTTAAACCTTGAACTTTGGAATCGTAATGCTAACACTTTTTTTACTATAGCACCCGTAAAGCTTCAAAACATATTGTGTATTTGTATAATAAAAGACGTAGAAGACATACCAAATACTTTAAGCAAAATGTATTACTTAAACTAAATAAACAATATCAAAACCTAATTAATTTCGTTTTGTTAAACGAAGTGTTAAAATTAATTACAATTGTGACGACGACACTAAGTACAAGAGAAAATTTAGGAACTCTGCA
>JAGFPH010000178.1:490897-505238 GCA_018207615.1 Philaenus spumarius | reverse complement strand
ATTAGTGCTATTGCTATAATTTCACAAAATGCGATCTACAACTGTTTTTAGTATTTGTAGATTATATTATTCAGTTTATCTTAATAATAATGTTAAGTACAACTCAGCAGATGATGCTTAAAATGCTTGTAGTATTTACCTAAGCTTATTAGGTCTTTATGCCTAATCTTGAGCCTATTGTAGCTGAAGGGTTAGCGTACCTAGCTTCAAGTTTTGAGATTTTTGCTTTGAATCCGGGTGAAGACCATGGATGTTTTGTAGTTGGAATATTACAAACATTAGTTTCAAGTGTCAGTGATTAATGATAGGCTATAGAAGCTTTTTACATTAAATAGAAAAATGGGGAAATTATAAATATGTTAACACTAGTTAGTGCATGGTTGTAAAAATGTTTTTGTTTTTTTTTTGTCTTTCAATTTACATATCTTTGTTTCAGAGTATCAATTTTAATTATGTTTAGTAGTTTAGTATTTTTGAAACATCTTTTACTGTTTCATTAATTTATTGATTGTAGTTTGATATTTATAAAAACTGTGTTTTTAGTATTGAAGTAAAGTAATAAACACTCGTATGAAGAATTTGTAATGAAACATTTTTCATGATATGCAGATACAGTAATTTTGACTACTAAATACCACTGGATTAATTC
The DNA here is from genome assembly GCA_018207615.1 of Philaenus spumarius. Classification (NCBI taxonomy): domain Eukaryota; kingdom Metazoa; phylum Arthropoda; class Insecta; order Hemiptera; family Aphrophoridae; genus Philaenus; species Philaenus spumarius. The sequence continues at coordinate 504,589 of JAGFPH010000178.1, read as the reverse complement.
ATAAAAAAAATGGGGAACCCTTATTTCGATGTGAAATAATAAAATTATTTCGATGTTAAATAATAAAAGAAATTGTATTTGACTTGTACTTTTGAATTACTAGATTTAGCATCATAAATGCGCATTATTTCAATTTGTATAATTTTATTATGTTATTTTGTGTTCTGTTAGTTAACAAAGGGCAACATGAACAGATGTAAATGAAAATCTTGAAATTAGGTATCTTCTATTTATTTTTCTACTTGAGTTTTCTGTGAAAATGATTGCGAATTTAAATAAAGTTTTCATTCCAGCACATCCTACGCTGGATTTTAACATTTCATTTTGAAGTTTGGCATACTGTTAACTAAGTACAGTTCGTCAATCAAACTATTCCATAGAGAAATTTAATCCCTCTGTCGTGTAACTTCTTGTACCTGGCCGTAAGTTTTATTTGTATTTGGAATGAAATTCTATACTTAGGGATGTAGTCAATTGAAAAAGCGAGACCAAAATTAGAAGTCAAAGTATTACTTCAGACAAAATATATCTATTGACATGTTATGTAACTCAACATGATACTCTACCCTAACCATCTTGGTTGACAGAATAAAACTTGAACACATAATCTCACAACTAATACGTTTATTAACTCAAACGCGTTTCAACGACAAAGTCGCCATCTTCAGTGAAGCGCGAGCTACAATAATCAAACTTTAACTTTCCTCCACAAACATATTTTATAATTTCTTTTTAATAAATAGTAACCTCAAAGCTAAGACTCCAAATAATATGAAATGTCTAAACCAAATAATTAAGTTTAAGATATAACAGAAGTTACAATAAAGTTTAACGACTAAGATTGTCTTACTCTTAAACAAAGGCTTAATATAAATATTACAGGTACAAATTACTTCAAAGTATGACATCGGCCGTTATTGGAAGTGCCTACATGCCAGTTTAGGGGTATTAAAAAAACTGTTCGAATTATCTTAGCAATACCGAAACCCTTAAATCAGGAAAGCTATGTATTTTTTAAGGCAAACACATTTTTGTTTTACTTTTTCATGCTTTAAGCTCATTTGATTTTATCTTTAAATTTCAGTATTTTTACGCAAACTTTAGTTTATAAAATTTATACTGATATATACATTATATTTCATATGTAGTAAGTGCACAAAGTCATATATTTTTACTTAACAGTTCAAAATATGTATGTCAATATTTATTTGATAAAAACTTTATTTAATTTGTTGCCTCCTAAAGAGGAATTTTAAAACCTCTTCCTAAATTATTAAACTAATTTTAATTTTAATATTCAATAAAAACTTTGTTTTAATTATTTTGTTACCTACTCCTTCCTCTTGTTAATTTTTATCTTTTTAACCTTAATTTTATTTATAACAATAAATTATTGTTTTTTTATCAATTATTAAACAGGTGTCTATTACTTTTTTAGCTCTGATACTGTCAATGTAAAAGACTGCAAGTCGACAGAAGGACGAAGTAAAGTTGTAATAGAAGTAAACCGTCGCGCGTCGTCGAATTCCAGACTTTCCTACTCTGTGTTATTCTCGCTCAGGAATATTTTAATCCAACTCAGGCGATAACGGAAGAGATTACGCCTCGAATGATAGTCTTCTGTCAATATTTACTTCCGCTCAGGACTACAGATATCTTAGACTCTAGCAATAGTTAAACTCCTCTTACAATGCTTAGTCAGTTGGTTTGGCCTTACAGTACAGTACTTACCATTGTTTTAGCATTGGTAATGTTTCCGTCTTTACAGTTGCAACATTAAACGATCCTTTTCCTTTCCCAAGAGTTGTTTCTGCAATCACTTTTTTCTCATCACTGTGTTCCACATTCTCTTCTCGGTTACAGTTGACTCTGTGAAGGAAATATATACGTATATTGTCGTTTGTTTTCATTACAGTTCAAATGTGTGCATTTGTTCTTTATATGAACCTTTCAAAATGTTATTTGCTACATTGTTATTTCTAAAGTGTAAATTTTTCTACGAATGTATATACGGTAATTATTTTAATGTATATACATACTATGATTTGCATATAGACCTCACCCCCACCCCCAGTAGTAGATAGTGGTTAATTTTATAAAAGTAAATTGCGGTTCATTATAGTTATTGCAACACCTAAGTAGTTCGAAGAATACATTTAATTAGAAAGAATTGTAATATTTATATAAATGAATACTATTAGCAAACCTAGAAGTTATTTCGCGTCAACTAAATTCCCATTAAAATCCTAATACCCAGATCTGGTTGTGAAACCAGGATCTTTGGATTTACTCGTCACTACATAGCATACCAGTAGACCAGTGGTGCGTAAAGCCTAACATATTGCTTGGGAAAGTATATAAACTGCATTTTAAAATATTACAACTTAAAAAATGGATAGTTTTGTTTATGTGTTTCAATCGTGGAACTTGATTCAGTACATAATCGAAATTAAAATAATAGTACAACGAATTGTTTGTTTTAAAATCTAGATTTCTCTCTCCTTTTTGATACACATTATCTCATATCTCAGTTTTTAGTACTGAGTTTTAGTTTTCAGTAATAGGTCTTTATGCGTACCTATACTGTACTTGTATTTTAGGAACATCAGAACATCTAAACAGGTTATCCGGATATCTCAAAATAAACTGGAAAACGTGTTACATTTTTATAAGTTGATAAAATATTGAACGAGAAGATGGGTACACGAAGCCTTCCATTTCGCAAAATATCCAGGTTTGAAATGAGCTACTGCTCATGTTATGGGGAACAAATTTCCTACTTATTGTTTAGCCACAGTGTGTTCTGGAAACAGATGTGTGTTGTTTGTTTTTGTCACACATCTCTCTAACAAAAATCATTAACACGTTTTATAGGACCCACAGACGATTAACTTGGTCGCCAAACCTTGATGTCAACCATGTTGTCGGTTGATGCAACAGACGACATGAGATGTTGACAACTAAGCTGCCAACATCATTATATTGATGTTATATTTGGCTCCGCCCACCAAATATCAAACCTATTTGATCTTATCTCAACATTGTCGACAACATGGAATATCAACCACCAACCTGTCCACAGACGTTCAACATTGTTGTCAACAAGGCATGTAGATCGTCTGTGGGCCCCTTTATTTTAACAATAAACTCAAGATAAAATTATATAATTTAGATTATTGTATAACTCTTTGTCTTTAAAATTGAATTGCTTGGATTATTTAGTTTTTTGTTCGCAGTATGACTTTTATTTACGTATTTAACCTTAATTTGTACTTCACTTTTTACCAGCCATTTTACCTCTAAAAACATATTTTGTCTGATTTGATTTCCATTTGTTTTAAACTTAATAAAATACATTTTAAAATACGTATAGCTATTTATCACACACTCTCCTCAGCCTAAAGTATAATATCACACTACAACTTACTCCAGTGCAAAATCCGCAAACACGTCTTGTATCTAGAACTTCTGACAGGTTTTGATGGAACGTGACTTATATTTGACATTTATTTTGTCTCGACAAATTAAAACAAGTTGAGTAAGTGATTGATGGTGTGTACTCTTGTTGTATAGTTTGAAATTTTGTTTGCTAAAACTTTAACAACATATTTTGAAACATAAATTCAACTCTTCCGTAACACGTTTGTACAAATAGAGTACTTGTTTACGATTCTAATGCTTATCAGAAAATATCGGGTAAATTATTCTTATCTGCTTAGTATAATCTAACTATAACTTATTAATCTATTTACCAAGTTAAACTATTTGCTTTAACAAAGACAGGATATAGTTTCTTGCGTAATATGTACGATTGCAAAACTTTGCATGTTTATCTCTACTCTTCAAAAAGTAAAAAGTTTATGAAATATCAACAAAAAACTTGCGCCTGTCCAAGTTTCGGTCTAACGAATGCTTTATATTATAAACCCCATTAGCACTCTTTTTACCCCCCACCCCGCTCATAACTTTGATTTCCTTTGTGATAATGTTATGCAATTTAGAACATATTGGGCCACTGTAACATAGATACTACATATGAAATTTCAAAGATTTTACAATAAACCAATAGAAAGATACCGGAGTTAAAAAAAGTAAAAATTTTCCTACTCTACTCGTATGAAGCACTTCCTGTGGATGTAAAGACTTGATATTCAACATGATGGTAGGTCTTTGGGTTTGTAAAAAGTAAAAGCAAACATACAACCATTTAAACCTTTTGTTTTTCTAAACCTATTCTCCTCTCCTTAAATGTATAAATTTGACTTTTTTGTAAATAAGAGCAAGACAAATTTCGCTCTTTAACATTATGTTGACGTTATTACCTGCTTCGGTAATAATTTATACATTTTAATTCGACGTTAATTACAATTACAGATGTAATTTAATGACCTATTTGAGTGTGATAAATTTCAAAATGTTTTCTAAACTCTAAAAACACAAAATTAAAAAAAAGGCCTAAATATTTTGATTAATTATATTTGATTTTTTAACCAACTTTTACAATTTTATTAAGCCAGATGATAATCGATAGCTAATGGTAAATATTAGGCTTATAAACAGTATTGCTATTCAAACTCGTAAGTTATTCACGAACGTGATTTCGTATATAAACAAATACTCCTTGTTTTACTGATGTTACTGGCACAACGAGTGTCGCAGTTTTTGTACTTTGTAAGTCATAATGTACAGTAGTGGACTTAAAGTATTATTATACCATTGAACCAACATAATAAAGTTTCCATACACTTCCAGTTAGCTAACACTAACGCTTATTTGATTTCTTTCTTCTGCAAGAAAACAAAAATAATCCTTGGATTAAGCACCTGGATTTTAAAATATTATGAGAGGTACTATGCACACTTATATGAACCACAGATTATATGTTTCCATGTTGTGTTTATAACCATCATAATTAATTGCATAATTTGCTCATGCATCAAAAGTGTCTAATGGAACTTATAATTTGTAAGTCAGTATACGAAATAACAATTATAAAATTCTTTTTTTCGACAATATTTTATTGAATGATTAAATTTATCAAACTTGATTAAAAATATCCTTTGCTGCAAGTGCAAATCCCAAATGATTAAATTTAATCAAAAGCGTTCCGTCATTATACATGGCTTTGTTTTAGGTAATGGTTTCACAGCTGATGTTACGTTTTGTGTCGTAATGCAATTAATTAGCTTATGGTTCGTTAGAGGTAATTCCATATTATATCGACAACACGATTGCTAATTCCACTTTGCCGCAATTTCCAAAAGATAACATCAAAAATATAATTACCAAGATCAATTTCCAAAAATGCTTTCAGTGGTTATAAAATTGCATATTTACGTAGTTAAATTCTTGTACAGGTATATATTTAATCCTTCTATTTTAGGATTGTCAACGCCCTTTCTAACGCCTCAGTCATCGTTTATTTTAGACGATCGATCTATAAATGCTCTCACAATTTGTCTCCAATAGTGAAAGTATTAAGCTGTCATATTAAAAATAACATTTTGAGATTTTATTTTTGGGGGTTTGTGGGTAACCCCACTGAACCTGAAAGCAAACATGGTTAATAATATTACGATTAAAAAGAACCAGCATCACTTAGGTATACTCCTAAACAAAAATATAACCAACAAATTACAAGTACAAATTGTTTCAAAGAATTAAATAGCCTACATTGATGTTTAAAATTATTAAAGAAAACAGCCGATTATTGTACCAACAGTGAGTATTGAGTACATTTAGAACACTGAATGCGCAAATATCATTTTCTGAAACTATAGACCTACATTTTTTCCAAATTATTTTTAAATTTCTGTATTTTCTCTCACCAATTATATCTCCTTTAGATTGGTGTATAATACCAATGAATATAGAACCTATAAAAAGATCAATGCTTAATAGTTAGACAGGTTGGTTGCCACCAAATCGAGCTTAGCCCGGCAGCCGTTAGGCAGCGCTGGCTGAAAATGTCCACCTATCTGTGACTCATCAATCCTCCGCGCCAGGTGTGAGTGAGACAGGAGAATGGCTTGATCATTGTCACTCACACTTGCCGTACGGACGAGTAGCGCTCTCGCGCTAAGCTTGCCAGATTCAAATATAACTAGAAGTTCGTATCAAATTAAATTAAAAAGAACCCTTTGTAGCCCTAATGAAGAGTTGCCCATTGATGTCTATATCACCTTCCTACGCTAACCATAAACTGAGATATATAATAGCCTGTATTACACCCTATTTTGCTCAATCCTGGGACATTATCTGTCGTGTGTTGGTTTAAAACTTATTATCTAATCATATTGTAAACGTTTCATTGTGAAACAAAAATACAAACAGTGTTTTTCATAACAGCTTTTTATTTGGGTTTGTGAAAAAAACTCACACTTTAGGGGGTAACACATGGATATAGGTTTCATTTGTTTTCTATTCAAATCGAATTTATAAAAATATGAAACAGAATATTTAGGAATTTACAGACTCCTTAAACGACAGTTATAGGATCAAATTTGAGGTTAGAGGATTTAAGAAGGGAAATCACAAAAAAGTATTGAGTTTTAAAATCTTATTGACTAACTCCCAGAAAATGTAGATAGAACATTACCAAATACGTAATATGTATTTACAAAATTTAAGAAGACGTATTTTAATTTTAATTTTGCAGTTCGCTTCCTGTTATATACATTCCTAGAACTGCTTTCCTTGTTCAACACTTTCCCATCATTTAATAACGTGAAACCAATAAAGAGAGACCTTAATCAAGGGTTTTGAACAAACAAACCTGTATTGGGAACGGAGCGATCGTGCGTACAGAGAAAAGGGAGCAGTATACACGATCTGCCTTTAAATACTCTCTTATCACAAACATATTACAACTGCTGCTTTAGATAACACACATTACAAGTTTCTAGTTTATAGGCAACGGTAAATTTAATTACAGTTGGTACTACTTGAGTGCGTAGTAAGATCGTGTCTGAAAGTTAAATCTTAACGTTGAGTTTAAACTCTTTTAGATTGCATTAAATGTGTGCATAGTATTTATTACTCTAAATGGTGGTGTTGCACTTCACTTTGTTGGATCTATTTATTCTATTATTATACTAAAGAGTATTTCGCTTGATATTTTTAGCTTATTTAGCTATTAAAAAAATCTGGAAATTGGTTGACCGTGCAGGCCAACCCTAGAACTTCCCGCTTAGTTTGAATTTTAAACGCTTAAAATGAGTTTTTTTGTTAAAATACCAAAAAACGAAAATTTGTGAATTTTTAAACAACGATAACTTTTGAATGCGTCGTTCGATTTTCATTTTTAAAAAAGTATTCTACGCAGTTTTTTAAGCACAAAATGAAAATGTACAGGTTTATATTGATTGGTTGAGAAATCTGGAAGGTATGTTAAAAAAAATACCAAAAATACCAAAAAACGAAAATTTGTGAATTTTTAAACAACTATAACTTTTGAATGCGTCGTTCGATTTTCATTTTTAAAAAAGCATTCTACGCAGTTTTTTAAGCACAAAAAGAAAATGTACAGGTTTATATTGATTGGTTGAGAAATCTGGAAGATATGTTAAAAAAATACCAAAAAATACCAAAAAACGAAAATTTGTGAATTTTTAAACAACGATAACTTTTGAATGCGTTGTCCGATTTTCATTTTCAAAAAAGCAGTCGACGCAGTTTTTTAAGCACAAAAAATGTAAACATGTTTTTGTTATGATTTTTTCGCACGCTTTAAAGTTATTTTTAAAAAACATAAAAATTCCAAAAAAAATTTAGGTTATTTTTTTAAATTTCTTCGGATTGGTTCGATGGATTAACTCTCAAATCTAATCAGATCTAAGTTTTGATACACCCTTTCGAATGACATGTCGTAGAATTCAATCGGTTGATTCGTTTTTGAGAAACTGTACGACAAAAATTTATTTACACACATACATCCACACACACACACACACACACACACACACACACACACGGTCGGACACCTCGGCGGGAATAGTCAGAATGGCTTCCTGGGACCTCAAAACGTGGAGATTTAATGAAAACTCGACTTTCGAAAATCGGACCGAAATCAATAACTTCCCTTTATTGGTAGCGGGAAGTTAAAAAAGGCAAATATGCTCTTCAATATAAAAACATGTGCATACACATTAAAAAGAGCTGTAAAACAATTCTAATCAATAAAATGGAAGAGAAAAATTAGTCTAAATTAACATTACTAATACAGGAACCATATATGATTGCTTCGCTGCAGCAGGACCTTTTAAATGATAGAGTAGGTACGGTACTAATGTTTTTGGTATGATGGTGATTTTTTTGGCGGAATGTCCCTCACACCATTCCTAAGGTAACCATTTTATTGAATTTATATTTTTGCAATAATTACAATGTTAATATTGTATTTTAAAGTTTGATACGTATAATTGTCTTTACTTCCTTAGTTTAAATCGCTAAAAATAAATGTCTAAAGTGAACGTACAGTATACAGTCCCAACAGTGAAAGCGACTTTATTTATGTTGCACGATAATTAGTGTTTACGGCCACAGCTCGGGGGTTTTCTTATGCGTATGATTATATAAGGGTTGAATTATAACGGGATACGTTTACCATTGCTTTGTGATTATCTCGTTTCGAGAAAGTTAAACAGTTATTCTTTACCAAAATATTATCTCCATCATAGATAGGTTATTTTATGAAAGAATCGTTTGACGAAAAACTGATTAAATATTTGATTTAGTAGCTGGTAAATTACTCCAATTTTTGGAATTTTTTGAAAGAGGATCTATCCAAAAGGCTAGCCATTTGAAGATGTACTATGAAAACCAATGTGAGCTTGCACCCTATCTCTTTTTCTTTCTCTATACAATGTTGCTTAATTATTTCTTTTCAATATAAGTGTAAGATTAATCATGGTATCAAAGCTACATCGTAAATAATAACAAATGTCTCAATGTAATGATTAAATCAACTCTATAACAGAAGTTACAATAATGATTAAAAAGAACCTGCATGCCTGAACAAAATCCTAACCTATACATTATTTAAAAGAATGAAATTTGCCGATAGTGGAAATGCCACTGAGAAACATCCTACGTGCAAGTATAAAAGTGTTAAGAAGTAAGCGGCCGATTACTGTACAAACTCTGAACATGTCTAAGATTTTAAATGGACCAGCTTAACTTAAACCATTTGTAAGTCTACAATTATTTTGACATTATTTATGTATTTCATGGTTTTTGTTTAGTACATATTGAATAATATAATATGTACAGGCATTAATTAATTGCACAATTTTTCTTCAATTAAATTATTATTTTAGCATTTCACTTTCTTAGATGATTTTATTCTATCATATCAACAGTTATCTGGTGTTAGAATTCGAATTTAAAACTTATTTTTTTTAAATATTAGCCTAGATTATTTTGTATTTAAACATCCTAAAACCAAGCTCTGTTGTACAAGTAAGCTCCAATCACCTTTCAAATTTATCTTGGTTGGTCACTGACTTTATTTTTGTCTATAATCTAAATCCCGTCGCTTTCATGTATTATATTGTCATCCCTTAAAACAACAAAACGAATGTCAATTCTTTGATGACGTTTAAAGTCCAAACAATATACTGCGTGTAAACGAAGAGGAGAGATAAAAACACATGAAAAGAGTAAAGCCGAATAAATAAGTCCCAACAGATGTCGTCGTTTGATGTGTTAACAAATAAAATAAATGAGTTGTTTATTTTGTTTCCTCTATGTATTCCGCATTTCGCTGGCGTCGAGTAAACACTTGACAGCTACCAAAATAATCAATCTCCAGCAACAAGCAATGGCATGTCATAACCGTCTGTGATCTATCGTTACGTGTTGCACAAATTACCTTTACTATTTTCATTACAACGTGTTTGTGTCATTTTACATGTAAAGGAGAATTGTAATAATGAGTAAATCGCGTGTTTTTATTCGTTTTGTATTTTCTTCTTCTTTTCCTTTTCATACAATGTTTACAAGAACGTTCGTCATTACTAATTTCATCGAAATCTAGGATTGATTGTTTGCAAAATTTAAATAAATTTATCATTCTTCGAAATTCGAGTGTCACATATCTAAAAACAAAAATTCGGTGTTTTTCAAATTCTTGTTGAATTTTTCAACGATTATAAATAAGTGTAGTTACTAATTGTGTTGCTGGTTTCGCATTTGTCGGCATTAGTGAAAATCCTGACATTAAAGAACCTATAACATGATAGTATGGAGTAAATTACAAAATAACTGTTATTTAACATTTAAATAGAGTATGCATTTTAATTCATAAAATAATTACAATTAAAAATTGTTGGTTATGTTTTTCTTTTTCTTATAAAAATATTTCTCAGTTATGCAAAAATAAGGAAATATTGCATTCAAGTTTAGTTTAGTTTTAGCTTTCTGTTTTTACAAACCAGCTTGTTTATTATATAGACTACTACAGGCTTGTTCGGACTATTTTGCCGTTTGGATTAATAGAGTCCAAATTAACGGAATCTTTACCGTACATATAAAATCAAACGAATATACTTCACAAATACCATACTTCATTATTATAATACTCTTTCAAGTTTTTTTTCATCACATCGTAATCTTTAATTGAAAATCGTTTAGAAAAATCATAATATATTTTATTATGATAAAACAGTATGATAGTTTCTGCAGTCTTTTAAACTGAATATGTTTTCTCTGTACTAACATGCTGAAGTTAATTTCATCGTTAAACGACCCATAAGATATAAATATTAATAGTGCAGGCTCTTTAGCCAATAGTAAATTAACTAGAACACTCAAAATCTATCCCGTAATCAAGGAATGTCTTAAGGTAAATCTATACAGAATGTTAAACTAAGCTATCCCATTACATACGATGATGTGCTAATTTTGTTAGTTTGGATCACATTGATTCCTAAACTAAGATTTCTTCCGAACTCAATCAGTATTGATTGTGATGTTATTATTCAGTGTAGTTCTGTTTTTGTATTCTCTAAGATGTTAAGTCTAGATGGTGTTACTGAATAAGATGAACTGCTGTTTTTGTAAGGATAAATTGTTTTATTATCTGTATAAACTAAGTCGGCGACTGAGCCGGTGGCTACTTGGAGCTGGGCCGGGTAATCCCCTGGCAATCACAACCGCCCATAGCTGTTTTTATAACTAGCCACCAACTAGCATCGCCACTGGAGGATTTAATTATTTTATCAGACTTGCAATTAAAATATGTTTGTACATATTTGAAAAGTTCGGAAAAATATGAAAAATACATCAAACACGACATTATTATGTTATAAGCCCTATTATTACTATCACAGCATACTCATTCAAAACTGCAGTCTACACTGCTGTGCAGAAAGCACTCATTTTTCGTTTTGTTTGCAGAATTACGTTGCGATTATTGAAACAACAAACGCGCAATGATAACTATGTTTGCATACAGAAATATAATTTAACATTGGTATTTTAACGATGTAAATAACAACAGTAAATAAAATATTGTTTTTATAAAATTTAACTTAAAGTGTATAAATGTGGTTTTGGTGGTCATTTTTCATTTCCCCTAAACTTTTTCAAATATGTGCAAACAATTTCTAAATTGTGAGTAATTTAAAAAGTTTAATGTCCCAGTGGTGATCCTAGTAAGTGACTCATTACTGAAACAGCTGTGGGCGGTTGTGAATGTCCCGGGGTATTACCCAGGCAAGGCCCAAAAGCAAACATAGTGATACAAGTAATAGTGTATACAGATAATAGGCTTGCAGAAATAAACTTTATGAACTATAAATCCTAATTGAAGACACTAAATAATGTACACCAATTTCACCAAAAAACTACTAGTTTTTTTACTTGAGGTAGGAATTTGTTTAAATTACATCATACAAAAGCTATTATTGTTTTCAGGCAGACTAATAAATATGCAATACTAGCTGAATACCCGTGCTTCACTACGGAGAATTATTTTGCATCACTATGTTACATAGTTGTAATATTTCTCCCTCACATCTTTTATTTCAGGAAAGTGAATTATTACATGTATTTTCAATTAGTTTGGTATGTTTTGTTCATTGGCTGCCCGTCAATCGTCTTTGTCAAGGTATGTTTGCTGAATAATTTAAATCAATTTAAAATAAAGAATTCAGAGTGAAGAGTGTCTTCTTTTTCAACCGCTAAATCTACAGACTGGTAAATCTCAGTCTTAGCTGGATGTAAAGCTATGTTGTAAATCGAACAGATACGACTTTAATATGCGCATGCATAGATCGGGATGGATTTTATTAGCTTTTCGCATTTAAATATTTCCTTAAAATTAATAAATGCCAAATTTCAGATCTTTAGCTTTAAGGAAAGAAAACCAATTAATATTTATAGTTTTTAGTGGTTGTAACTAGTTTCCTTTTTATGTGTTTTTCAAGAAATAAATGTAAAAAATTTCAGCTTTCTAGCTTTAAGGAAAGTATAACAAACAACATTAATTTTGTTGGGTTGTTTCAACCCTTAAAGGCCAAATATTTTAAAATTATTTCTTAGTGCGTCTCTAGTGCCTATGAACATACGTGTACCAAATTTCATGTTCCTCAACGTTATTCAATTAATATATATAGTTTTAGAGGTTGTTACTACTTTTCAATCCCTTAGCAGAAAGTTACAAAGTGTAAAACTGTTTTATTTTATATGCATCTTGTAAGAAATTAATGTACAAAATTTCAGCTCTCTAGCTTTCAGGAAAGTATACAAATTAATATTAATTGTTTTAGGTGTTGTTACTACATTTCCACCCCTTAGCAGAACGTGACAAAAAGAAAAACTGGTTTACTTTTTATATGTGATTTTATGAAATAAATGTACAAAATTTCAGCTTTCTAGCTTTAAGGAAAGTAAACAAATAATATGTATAGTTTCAGGGGTTGTTTCCCTTTAAGGCCATATATTGTAAAATCCTTTCTTAGTGCGCCTCTAGTGCCTGTTATCAATATGTGTACCAAATTTCACGTTCCTAGGCGGTATTCAATTATTATTTATAGTTTTAGGGGTACGTACTACATTTTCACCTCTTAGCAGAAACTGAAAAATGTAAAACTGGTTTATTTTTTCTATGTATCCTATAGTAAATAAATTTACAAATTATCAGATTTGTATTTTTACCATCTTTATGGAAGTTATAAAAAAATTTATTTATTGTTTGTAGTGGTTGTTATCACATTTTCACCTCTATCAGGACGTAACGAAATGTAAAACTCGTTTACTTTTTATATGTACCTTGTAAGAAATAAATGTACAAAATTTCAGCTTTTTGGCTTTAGGGCAAGTAGACTACAACAATCGGGATAGATTTGATCAGCTTTACGCATTTAAATATTTCCATAAAATTTATAAATTCCAAATTTCATATCTCTAGCTTTAAGGAAAGAATACCAATTAATATTTATGGTTTTAGGGGTTGTTTCAACCAAAAAGGCCATATGGTTATTGAGATATAAAACACACCATGTTTATGGTTTTAGGGGTTGTTTCAACCCTTAAATGCGAAATATTTTAAAATCCTTTTTTTGTGCGCCTTTAGGGCCTATGAGCAATATGTGTACAAAATTCCATGTTCCTAGGCCATATGGGTTTTGAGATATAAAACAAGCAATATTTAAGGTTTTAGGGGTTGTTTCAACCTTTAAACGCGAAATA
>JAGFPH010000178.1:467562-490887 GCA_018207615.1 Philaenus spumarius | reverse complement strand
TGTTCCTAGTCCATATGGTTTTTGTGATATAAAACAAACAATATTTATGGTTTTAGGGGTTGTTTCAACCCTTAAACGCGAAATATTTCAAAATCCTTTCTTAGTGCGCCTTTAGGGTCTGTTAGGAATATGTGTACCAAGTTTCACATTCCTAGGAGGTATAGTGTTCGAGATACTGTGATGAGTGAGTCAGTCAGTGGTATTTCAGCTTTATATATATATATACCTATAGATAAGGGTTATTCAAAAAGAAATAGACACTTTTCTAAATCAATAACATTGAAACTGCATATTTTATACCGGTCATATTCGCTGGCATTAGTGGGTAGCTAGTAAACTAAAGTTTTACTTTAACAGCTGATTGTTGGAACATTGTTGCTAGATGACCCTTCTTTTTGTTGATGTAAAAATGGTTAATAATAGCGTTGAGAATGCTTTTTGTCTGCTTGAACTAGAGAAAATTCAATCAATTGCTTTAGTGCAACGCCGTTTCAGGACGCGCTTTCAAAAAGACCCACCAGGTAGGCAGTATATTTATGATTGGCACAAGAAATTCAAAAATACGGGTTGTTTGTGTAAATGAAAAAGTTCTGGGAGGCCATCACTGGAAGAAGATCGTGTAGAACAGGTTCGAGCTTCTATCCTGCGCAGTCCAAAAAAGTCAATAACCAGGGTAAGTGTATAACTTCAAATTCCACAGCCATCTGTTTGGAGGATTTTGAGAAAAAGTTTAAAGATGAAACCTTACAAGCTACAGCTGTTGCAAACATTACGTGATGTTGATAAGGAGAAACTTTTTGCATTCTGTGTTGACATCCAGACACGTTTTTAAGAAGATGGATTCATTGATCGACTAATTTTTGGGGACGAATCAACTTTTTATATTATTTGAAAGGTTAACAAACCCAACCTGCGTGTCTGGGGAACACAAACTCCTAGAGTAATTGTTGAACATGAGAGGGATCCTCCTAAGATAAACGTGTTTTGTGCTGTATCAAAACAAAAGATATACAGGCCTTTCTTCTTTCAAGAACGTACTATTAGAGGCACATCCTACTTGGACATGGCGAGTGAATGGCTAACTAGAGGAAGACAGTAATTACTAGATATTGGTTCAATATGGAACTCTACTGCATTGGCACCATGATGCCAGAGAATATCGATGAGCGATTACCAGGTCGCTGGATTGGTGGTTCAACTGACGGTTTGAAGTTTGTATCCCCCCATTACCATTGAGCCTCTTGGAATTAAGGCAACGCATAAGAAGAGCTATATAGAGTGTTGACTTCAACAGAGGCTGGTCAGAACTTGCCCATCGAATTATTGATGTCTGCCGTGTAATCCGTGGGGCTCGTAAATAAAATCTATAACATTATAAAAAGAAATTTGAAATGTCCTCTTTGTAATGGTACTAGTAATTTTTTCTGTTGGTAATACCCGTGTTTCTATGTTCATCAAAAAGTGTCTATTTCTTTTTAAATAACCCTGTATTTTATGAAATATTACCTAAAATAGCCCATACAAACAAAATACTGTCCCGTCGCACTAATATCTACACTAGCATGTTTATTTTATTTTCGAAAACAATTATTTTGATAAAATATTTATTTACAATTCATTTTGTGTTATTTTGTTTAGTTTGAAAATTTTCTATCACTACAACAATCTACTAATAATAAATTAAAATCATGGATTAGGCCTGATAATTAAACTTACCATCTCTTTCTAATATGTTGCCTCTTTCGACTTCATTATAATGTATATAAATACTAATTAAATAAACTGAACTACTGAACGCGAAACTTAACTAAACCAAACCTGTAACTCTATTTACTTACAGGCCCAAAGTAGTTTGTGCGCATGCGCTGGAATGGGCAGATTTGAAAAAAAGCTCAACAGGGCATCGGAAACATTGCACAGTAGTATGACAGTTTATTATTCAGTGTGCATCCATTTTTAGACCAAGTGGGACCACTTTTACTTTATTTTTATGAAATAAGTTAATGTAAACAATTCTTTTTCTTTTTCAGGTAAGATCATTGCTTGACAGATATCTTTATGCAAGTAGTAAGTCTTTGCTTGTGTTTTCCATGCTTTTGTAAACTAATTAGAAATGTTAATCAAAGCAATGAATACAGAACCAATAAGAAGCGCAACGCCCATGTTAAAGATTCATCCTAGTTTTATTTGAATCTGGCAAGCTTAGCGCGAGAGCTCTATTGTCGTCGGTACGGCAAGTGTGAGTGAGACAGAGGATGGTCCAGCCATTCTCTGTCTCACTCACACCTGCACTCGATTCTACGTTTACAGTGCAGTACAGGTCTTACGGGAGACTAGACGTGCTACTACCATTACAGGGAACATCACGTTTATTGTCATGCGGGTTGCGTCAACTGACCGAGCGTTGCATGGGAGTTTTTGTTTTTCAGTTGGCTACTATCGCTGACTGTCGTACGGATAACATGGCTAAAGGTGCTCTGTACTGCACGGTGAACGTGGAATCGAATGTAGAGCGGAGGATTGATGACTCACAGACGGGTGGACATTTTCAGCACGCACTGCCTGCCGGCTGCCTCGCTAAGCTCGACTTGGTGGCAACCAACCGTACTATTCTCCATAAACGTTGCGCTTCTTATAGGTTCTGTGTTCAATGATCAAAGTCTTCACCGTCTTTAATAACAATAGTGTAATATTTTTAAGTTTTTCTGAAGAATATTGTTCTTTAAAAACTACTAATATTAGTATTTTAACTACTTTTAATTTCACGGATTCTAACTGTTTGATTTATTCGCTATTTTAAATATTCAAAAGTTTGTTAAATTAATTTAAAAAATTCTTTCTTTATACATTTATTGACTAGGCTTATATTATATTAAAATCTAAATGTGTAATGTGCTGTCATGGATTATTTATATTTTTGTCTTTGATTTCGACTTTATTCATGTCACTTCTAGAAAATAAGATCCAATTCGCACTTTCAGACTCTTCATTCTCCCTTATATCTAAAAATCATTCAATGGCCAATTTTGCAAGACAACAAGTGTATTTGAATAATTATTATAATCATAAATCATGCAAGCCACTAATCATACGAAACGTAAAAATTACTTGTCAGCATTGTCCTATTTACATTTGCTTTCCGTACTTGACGTAGGTAAAAGTTTAAATATATTCTCACTAGCTGAAGACTACGAGAAATGTTAAATGTAAGCACAATGACAGTACTTCCCTCACTATAAATAACGTGTTAGGATATTGCAACCTTAAAACCTTACTCGGTATAACATTCGTATTGATTTGTTTTCTGGGTTTACAGCATTAAATCATACATGCTGTACTCGACCTACTTTAAACAATGACTTCATTATATAAGACATGTCCTAATGTTTGTGTTACCATCATAAAATAAGAGAAGGAAATGAATGCTAAAGAGTCAAGTGAGCCAAGTGGAGTGGTTGTTAAGTGTTTTCCTTGCGTTCATCACTTGTTGGACACAACAGCTGAGCCGCGATCTCTCCTTTGTTACGAAGGGGTGGGGAACAAATTTTATTACTTCTGGTCTCCCCTAATGTCTATTCTTGTCAGGGGAGTTATTCACGGCCTTCTAACCATAATAATGTTATCTTTGAGAATCTTAAAGTGTCTGTTTAGTTTATCGTTCCTTCGAATCTTTATTTAGTCCTGCATCTGTAAATTGTTGATGTTCGCGTGTTTAAAGATGGCGGCACTCCTTAGTCCTTAACACAGGGTATTTTTGGCTACGACCTTTGCACATCGAAATGCTTTTATCCTGCTGCTTGTACATTTATTTTGGTTAACAGCAATGATATTCTGAAAAGAAGGAGCTTGCTGCAGACGTTGCTCAAAATAATTCGTAGAAGTTTTCCTAAATAGCTTAGTAATCTGTACTGACAAACCATCTTTTAAAAGCATCTGCATTCCACTAGGTTTATAATTTTTGTTTTCTTTGTTTAGTTTTAATATAGGTTTATAATAGTGTTTAAGTTCTGTTTTAAATTATTTTCTGTAAATTGTATTTTAGCTTTAAATTTAGTATTTATTATTATTATTTAATGTTATTATAATTATGCTACTTTCATGATTCTGATAGTGTACAAGGAGAATAATGAATAAAAAATAAAAAAGTGTTTCTTCCTTGTCTTTTATAACAGAAAGATTCATATAAATATTTGTAAATATTGAAATACCCAATAATGCTAATAACTTTTAAAAATACAAAGATAGACACATTGCAAATTCAATGTGTTGTTTGCAATAGCATCGTAGCTAAGTATATATTGCGTTTACATTTCAAATTTTCTTTCTAGTTTTGCAAGTACACCTTTAACTTCAATCAGGTAAACTAATGATATGACGCTCACCGAGGTATAGTCTTAAGAACTATCTTTATTCTTTGTGTTTTCTCTTATTTCTATATACAAATAAATAATTATTATATCAAGAAACTTTCTTCAAGAAATACTAGGGGGAGGGGGGGATAAACATATTTTATAAAGCATATTCATACTTATCTAACTGTAAGCATTTTTACCTATAATTTCTATTTTTAACTTCCCGCTACCAATAAAGGGAAGTTATTGATTTCGGTCCGATTTTCAAAAGTCAAGTTTTCATTAAATCTCCACGTTTTGAGGTCCCAGGAAGCCATTCTGACTATTCCCGCCGAGATGTCCGACCGTGTGTGTCTGTGTGGATGTATGTGTGTAAATAAATGTTTGTCGTACAGTTTCTCAAAAACGAATCAACCGATTGAATTCTACGACATGTCATTCCAAAGGGTGTATCAAAACTTATATCTGATTAGATTTGAGAGTTAATCCATCGAGCCAATCCGAAGAAATTTAAAAAAATAACCTAAATTTTTTTTGGAATTTTTATGTTTTTTAAAACCATGTATACATTTTTTGTGCTTAAAAAACTGCTTCGACTGCTTTTTTGAAAATGAAAATCGGACGACGCATTCAAAAGTTATCGTTGTTTAAAAATTCACAAATTTTCGTTTTTTGGTATTTTAACAAATAAACTCATTTTTAAGCGTTTAAAATTCAAACTAAGCGGGTAGATCTAGGGTTGGCCTGCACGGTCAACCAATTTCCAGATTTTTTTAGTTGTTTTTTTTCATGAATGTTTTTTTCACAAAAATATATTCTGCAGTTGATAAATTGAGTTGGTTCTTAAACAGCATGCTGTATTGAAATTAAGTATAGTAGTATCCTACGTCTACAAGATTGTAGAATTCGGCAGAGAAGTAGAGCTAAAGTGTTATTTCGGTTATATGCTCTATATAAGTACATAATTAAAAAATTCATCCCTTAAACTTTTTAAATTTTGTTGCAATAATTTGCACATTGATGATTTTTTAACTGTTTCTTTAACTTCGGTTATTGTACATAGAAAACTGTCTTAACAGCACATAAATATTATATCATTTTTCATATAGTAAAGATATCTACATTTTTTTTTTAATATACAATCATCAAAGATATGAATCATTACATAAATCAAGATTGTATTTATGTTTTTTCTAAGTACTGTTTATATAAAATAAATGTTCGATATGTGTATACTAACGAGTAGACTAACAAAATGAACTGAGACAATAAACGGATTTGCAATCAATAAAATAGCAATCTAGCCAACTGTCGGGATTAACTATTTACTATTCGCAAAACATTTAACTGTGGACCACAAACACGTTTAAAACTGAACAGTAACTACTAAAATAAAGTCGTTGAAATGTTTATTGAAACTGCCAATTGAAGTCTGATGTGAATTTTATATCCGATGACATTGTAGATGATGTAGCAATTCGCCAACAGAGAACTGAAGGTAGAGATGAACACCACAAGGCTCGTTAACCCTGGTGCGTTATTCTACCGCGAGATTACACGCTGAGGTTGAAGGGGAGAAAAAGGTAAATTGATGTGAAGGTGGAGTAGAGCCTGAACAATTTTACGAACGAAACATCTGCATATACGATTTTATTTTTACAAATTTTGTTTGTTCTAGTCGTTTTAAATATCTTTTTGTCAATGTTTAATGTTCCCCTAAATAAAACAAACAAATTCGTATTTGTTTTTGTCAGTCAGGCAATTTGTAATATCGTAAAAGCAGAAAAATCTTTGTTATCGTCTTGGAAATATAAAACCTTAATTGTTCTCAAGTTTTAACAAATGTATGGTTATTTATAATGCAAGTATGTACAAGCAATTTTTCCGTTTTTGCTTGACATTCGACCTTGCATCATGGTATAATCAGCTTTAAATTAAATTATTTATTGAAATGACTTCCACATGTGTGTGATTTGTTTTATTTAAATTGATTTAGTTGATATGTTAACTTTAACTATGGCATACAAATTCAGGTAAAATATGATATTTTTACAGTTTACGTAAAAAAATTGTTTATGTCGCCGTCATTCTTTTAAATCTTTTTCTTAAAAAAAACATAATAAAGCTGCTTAAAATACTACTTATTAAGTGATCGTAGTTACTAAATAAGCAAACAAAACTTGATTATTGAGGCAGGATAATGTATATTAGTGTAAGTAAGGTTAGAAATAAACAAATAAAAACTACACAATACCAAATACCGATAACATCAAGCCAGCTAAACTACAGAGGTTTATCACCAACCTAACTGGTAACTATCAAATGCAGATACAAACAATTTTACTACTATGGCCATTGTTTCCATTTCATTTAATTTAGTTTATTTTAAATTGGGTTTGCGCTTATTTTGTTACCTCCGTTCGATATGCTTTGAAGTTAATTTGACTCAAGGCCATTCAAAAATAAAATCTGTTACTATTTTGCTAATTACTATTGATATTCAAACTATTCAAACAAAATGTCTAAATTAAAGTACGGAAACTTAAAATAATTATCAATTTTATTAAATCGTTCGACGAGATCAGATAATGAATGCTTCAAAAACATGTTCCTAAATTTCAGGAGCTTATAACTTAAATCAAAACTAAGTTTTGTTTATGTTGATATTTTTTTTTATTTTGCTGCCATTAAAAAAATCGAAACAAAATTTAACTGACAAATACCTAATTTTATCAAACGGAAAAGCTAAAAATAATCAACTGATTCCTTTACTAATTTAAAGTGGGTATAATTTGAATTCTAAGAACGAAAACTATACATTTTACAAAATTCTACCAATAACACTCCTACATTAACTTTCATTTACTTCTTGTACTTAACTACAAGTCTTCTTTAAGAATGTCATTATAAATTTGGACCCAAATTACATTTAAAAACAAGTTTTATGTATAACAATCAATGTACGGCATTTTAAGAATTTATATAATGAATTTAATCCTTGCAAACGAGAAGGATTAATAATTTAGTTTTTGATAGTTTTGCGAAAAACATAGCAGTCTAGGTATTTTCGTCAAATAATTTAAATATATAACGATGTTTATCCAAACAACTTTCAAGCATTACCTTTTGCTGTGAAATATCAAATAAATTTTGAATAATTATTGAATAAAAGATTTGGTTTCCCTTTTACATTACTTTACATTGAGTCTATAAAGAACGAGAAATAGAATAACATAAAGAAATAACAATTTTAAAACAGACCAAACTGTATTCTTAACCAACTCCTAACTCTTAGCGAAACATAAAATTTAATATTGTTGTCCGTCGAGATAAACTTTAAAAAAAAGTCCGTCGTATATGTTTTAAAATGAAATTTTTAATAAAATAGTTTATTTCAACCACTATTGTGATATATTATTTTCGATATCTTTTTACCTAACAAATCCGTAAAAATCTTCTTCATTCGCTTGAGTGTGTTTACGCATTTCAAAACTTATATTTGTGTAGATTCATTTAACTCTGGAGTCTATTTCGAAGAAGGAATAGTATCGAGTCTTAGAATCACCTACAAAGACTTGTAATCTTCTTTATGGTTTAATCTTTTAAGAAGTGAAACTCTCGGATTACAAATTTCAAATAGGAATAGAAAAGCACTACTACATATTGCCCTACTGGTTAATTCCGAGTATTGATCCCACATTCAAAGGCATAGAGTAAAGTTTGTAAGTTAGGGTTCCATAAAACTTGTGTTTTGACTAAACTAGAGCAAAGTTAAAGCTTTTAGAAGTAAAACACTAAGTTTAGCCGAGTAGGTTTTTACAAAATATACTATTATTATTATGTACCGTTACTCCGGATAAAAGCTTATTATAAAGTACGTAGTAGTGTGTTACAGCGACTTGTAAAGTATCCGCTAAATTATCGTGACCACGTTATACAGTACATGAATTGGTCTACAAGGACTTTGTAAAGATATTAATATTCGTCGGACCAATCCGTAATACTCCGACTTATTTAAACTATTCTACGAGTAATTGTAAGTCCGCAGACATGAGTGGTTGGTAACGAGAAGACGTGATGTGAAATCAGAATGGAAGAAGGCGGGAAGTCAAACTAACAAGAATCTTCTTCGCAGTCCGAGTATTGGACCCGACATATGAAGAAATATTTGTTGGGCGAAAGTACCAGGTTCGGAATTCTTGTTGTAAGCGAACAACTTCTATAAGAATGTGAACATTAAGGTTGGCAGTTTTTAATATCTACAGCGGAAATATTTAATATTATCACAGTACATATTTACTGTAGCCAAATTTTATTAGAAATAATGAAAATTTGTATTAAATTCTTTTCTACTCTGATTTCATATGTATTAAACTAGCCGTTGTACCCGAATTCGTTCATGTTAAAAATAAGCCAAGCTTTCCTTTTACTTTCTCACTATACTATAGTATAGAGAAAGTATAGTGATCGCAAAAAAAATCGATGTTGAGATTTTTGTGGAAATATCCGTTTTGGGACCCCCTGAGTCCAAAAAAGTGGTTTTTACAAAATGTCTGTCTGTATGTCTGTATGTATGTCTGTATGTATGTCTGTATGTCTGTATGTATACAAAGCTAGAGAGAAAACTATTCGATCGATTTCAACCAAATTTGCACCAGACATGTCAATTAGGCCTGTATAGATGCACGAAAAAGGGTTTTGAAAATTTTTGAAAAACAACCCCCTTTTTGGCCAAAAAACCTCAAAAAAATCAGTTATTATTTTTTTATAAAAAAACGGCTCTAACGATTTTGATAAAATTTAGCTTATTTGTAGCCTTTAATGTGCCCTACCATATTCAAAAAACCGCATCTTTCTAAAAATTTTCGTTTAGCTAATAATAATAATAATAATTGATTTTTGGGGGTTTCTTGGCGAAATGGCGAAAACTATCCGATCGATTTCAAACAAATTTGCACCAGACATGTCAAGTAGGATTATATAGATGCACGAAAAACGGTTTTGAAAATTTTTGAAAAACAACCCCCTTTTTTGCAAAAACCCCCAAAAATCAGTTATTATTTTTTAATAAAAAAAACGCTCTAACGATTTTGATAAAATTTGGCTTATTTGTAGCCTTTAATGTACCCTACCATATGCAAAAAACCGCATCTGTCTAAAAATTCTCGTTTAGCTAAAAATAATAATAATAACTAATTTTTGGAGTTTTTTTTGCAAAATGGCGAAAACTATTCGATCGATTTCAAACAAATTTGCACCAGACATTTCAAGTAGGCCTGTTGAGATGCACGAAAAATGGTTTTGAAAATTTTTGAAAAACAACCCCCTTTTTGGCAAAAAAACCTCCAAAAAATCAGTTATTATTTTTTTATAAAAAAACGGCTCTAACGATTTTGATAAAATTTTGCTTATTTGTAGCCTTTAATGTGCCCTACCATATGCAAAAAACCGCATCTTTCTAAAAATTCTCGTTTAGCTAATAATAATAATAATAATAACTGATTTTTGGGGGTTTTATGGCCATAAAGGGGGTTGTTTTTCAAAAATTTTCAAAACAATTTTTCCTGCATCTATAAAGACCTAATTGACGTGTTTGGTGCAAATTTGTTCGAAATCGATGGAATAGTTTTCTCTCTAGATAATAATAATAATATTTATTAGTTAATCTCCAACTTTAATAAAAAATCACCTCTCCTACCCCACCCTACAAGTCTTAGTGAATCTGTTTAGTAATTTAAATATGTTTGTGAGAAAGTATGTGCCAGTTCCTGGTACCGTTTATTTTCAGAAATAAGCAGAATAATCTTAAGAATAAAAATGGATTTTTTTCAAACATATAAAATATTTAATCAGTACAGTATGTATTTACAATGTTTTATGCTTTAAAAAGGGATTAGACAGATAGTATAACAATACAAACACTGTCGAAATTATTTGGATGTGTTTTTTTAAGTTATACGCAAAATTACAAACCTCTCCTTTTCTTTTTATCGTTTATTCAAATTAATGGACAACAAACGATTCTTATTGATGTCCAGTTATTTTTAATGTATTGTTCTTTTTTTAATTGTATTTATTATAAACCGGGTTCTAATAAATGCTTAAAATCAAATTACCTGACCTCAAAAAAACATAATTTTAAAGATATTATCACTGTTGACAATAATGTTAAGCGATGATTCATCATGCAAATTGTGTAAATTCTTGAGAGAATTTCTCCCTTTGGTTAAACGTATACAATTCATGAGAAATTCTCTTTTTTTACATTTAGTGATTAGATGTGCGTAGCCAGTATTGAAATATTTATCCGAGGTTATCAAGATTAAAATTATATTCGCAGCTGCGTAATATCTGTCTTGTTCAAATACAAGAGAAATACAAACCGACGTAAAAAAGGTCTGGGTTTAAATACAGGAACAGTTTATTCACTCACAGTAGTTTTAAAGGTAATTCCCTCCTATAAGGAATTACCACCAATTACGATTGGTAAAGTAACTGTGGTATTTTATGTTATGCACTATGATTTTATTATAATTCAAAAACTAAATTTTTGTTATGACTATTAATACAAATGTCACGCAAATTGTCATACATTTTAAATGAAGTATTTAAATGTTTCACATTTATACAGGATGGTATTGGTTAAAATGTTAAATAAAATTTGAAAACTATAGGGTACTTTAATATCCTGTACATTCCATCAAGCGCTACATTTAGTTTTTCTTAAGTTGTTCTTAAGTTTTTCTTAAGACTGATCATATTCATATTCTACAATAAAAAATATTTTTTTTTTATTGAATATTTTTTATTATTATTTTCTCGTAAAACTTTTCCGTATGTTTTCCCGCACTAAAACAATGACATTTTCTCTTTGACATAATTTTGCCTCAAGGTTGTTCTAGTTTAGGTTATACTTAAACATTGGTCAAATGTTTGTTGCCAGGTTACAAGTTGTTAATCTCGGTGTTACTAATTTACAGTCCTTGCGACTTGTCGAACACAACATACGTTGCGGCAATCCTAAATTGTTGATCACGGATACAAACCTTTTTTGGAACCATAAAACTTTGGAAATCTCGACTGAGTATTATAGACAGAAACATTAATTTATAATCAAGTTATCTGATGAAATATATGTTGCTTGAGACTTACTTAGTAGGATTAACTATTGAATCAGGTGTCCTAAATTTCTTCCAGTTGTGAATATACAGGTCAAACCTTAGTAATGGAATACATATATTATCCCGTAGAAATGTATTATTCGGTTGAATGAACTATTCGATTCAGTAAGCTGGCAGTCGTATAGCAGTACAGGTGAATATATTACGTAGTACATTGTGTACAACTATAGCGACTAAGATAGATAGTTAAACTTATATCTGTGATTTGCATATAACGTCAAAATTTAACTGTTGGAAGCACTGAGTTATTTTGTTGGGCACGTGCATGCTCTTGTGATTTATCCCTTTTGTGAAATATAGAGTTTTGTTTTATGATTTATTCGTGTAAAACCGCTAGTTTGGCAGATTATATATCAATTTCAATAGCAAATCGTTTTCCATTTTCAAAACTCAGTTGACAATTTTTTTTAAGTGATGTAACAGACAAAATTTGAAAAAAATATACTTTTAAGCTAATTTTAATCACGCCGCTTCCTCTCACCTTATTTTTTACTAAAATCAATCTTTTGGATGTCTATTGGATAAACTATCCAAATCATTACAGTAAGATAATAAGGTTTTATATAAAGGAAGGTGTCCCAGAGTAAATTCTTTAATTATCATTTTATATTTAATTCAAATGGTTCGACGTTTTCTAGCACAACTCACGAAAATGCTTTCGGTGATGATATTTCAGACAAGATATGAAGTGCATGGTAGTTCCACATGCCTTTCTAAAACCATCGGAGGTATGACAGTAGGGCGTGCATGAACTGTCGTTGTGAAATTGGTTAGGTTAGGTTCAATGTACGTTTATAAGTTGGATAGTGGTGCAAGGCCATCATCACTGAAAATACCTGTCATACTGATACCTTATAGCAAGATCATATACCCTGATAGCATACTACCATGTTGAGTTGTGTTAATGCTGCTATCAGTAAATGAAAAATACACTATAAGCAGCGCTACCGTATTCTACACGTTGGGAGTGTTGCCACGTCGAACTGCGAAAGATAGTACCAGTTCTCTCTGTACCAGTACTCATACTGACCGATATTTAGGAAGATCGAACTCATAACTTGGACGACTTCGTCGTAAATTGTTTACTAATCTGTAAATAAACCTAAGTAGTCTTCAACTAAATCTTTGTTCAATTGTTTCAGTGCTCACAAAATATAAAATTGTACTTATCGATGAAAACACTCTTGGGTAACCTTGTAGCTGAGGGGTTGGCGTATTCGATTTCAAAGTTTGAGGGCCAATGAAGAGCATGGATGTGTGTTCATTTCAGAAAAGCCCGTCGGTGTTTTTCGCCTTACAACAGATAACAATTTATAAAATCAGTGTTAACACAATTTACAAAAACTACTACCATTATAACACCATGGTTATTTACATTAACCTTTCAAACTTATGTTTCTGATTAATGTGGTAAGAATTTTGATTATTTCAATACTGGCAAATATATAGGCATAAACGACTCTTTCTCAATTCATGAAAAACATTTTTTTTCTATATATTTCAGATAATTTAAAATATATATTTGTAATTTTAACAATTTTACTAATAGTTAATCTTATTCACCCTTATTTAAAAATATATATATGTAGAAGTTTTATTTTGGTGTAATTAAGATCACTTCTACCATCATATTAGACAGTTTATACATTTTCACTCTAAAATATTGTTCTACAAATAATAAAGAATGCTTTTAAACGTATTAAATTGCACTTAAAATACGTACACAGTCTTGAAATTTGCGTGAAAACTTTGCACCCGACAAATTGGAACAAAACTCTAAGAAACTTTAAACCTGAGTCTCGTCTGAGGTTACCAACTAAAACTCCGGTTAATTACGTAGAGTGATTAAGCTTAATTGCAAAGTTATCGCAAAAACGTAAAATAATTAGTGCTTTGTATAATTGGATCTGAGATTCGAGCGACTAAGTGTCAAGATAGTCTCAGAATAGACAAATTGCGGAGCTCGCAATTGTGTCGCTAATCCCATTAAATATTCTAAATTATTTGAACAGTTTTAAGTTTTAAATTTTACTTACGGGATTATATAGGTCTTGTGTGGTGGAATGTTTATAAGTTTATAATTAGAGTAACTAGGCTTACAAGAAGTGTGAGTCGTTCCTCAATAAATGTCGCGTTCATTGTATGTGTTGTAACTAGTGTGTGCTGTGATGTTTGAGTTTGTCCTGATTTCTTAATATACCAATAAACTTTCACGGGTAGTTTTTCTGATGAAGGTACATAGAATCCGAAACGCGTAAGAATGTACAATTAATTTAATTCAATATAGAATAAGTATTTTTTTAAAGTTATCTAACTTAGCGATTTGGATACTTCTATTAAAAAGTGTTGCTCCATTTATATTGTTACTTTTTGAAGCAATATTTTCTTTTTCATCGCAAGTTTTTCTCAGATAAATAAAAATATTAATATACTCTTGTAAACAATACATTCAATACAACGCGGACGCTATGTAATGTGTGTTAATGAGGGTTTATTCATTTGACTTTATTTTAATTAAAAATGTTAATCATTGTAACGATTTTCTCTTATTTTGTCCATTGGTAGTTTTTATTGGAAATAGATTGTTTTATGTTATACAGAGTTGGACAAAAGTTGAAATTAAACGTATAAAAGTGGTAGATACATCAATGGAAGCTAGCTCGTGATTTGGCTATCTTCAGAGTATGGACTTATTTGCATAAATTGAATGGAGTTACGACTAATAAATAACTTCTTCCTGTTATTTAAACGTAAACATATCGATATTTTCCCATCTACTCGTGATAGTAGGCGAAGGGGGGGGGGTCATATTAGGTGTAAACATATTCTTTTCGTTTTTTAAAATATTAAGTTACGACGACTTGAATTTTACATACATAGTTTTTCTAAAAGTTATTATATATAAACATGTTTTAGTTAACTTATGACTAATTAGTATTATGTTTTTTCTGCACTCAAACTTTAAGAAGTAACTTAATAAAGAAAACATACGCCTATATAAAAATTAAAAAAAGAGAGGGAAACACATTTTATGTTTTTTTCTGGCTATCCTTTATAAGGAACATGAGTTTTGGTACACCAAACAAGAGCTTCCTCTGGTGTGTCTATTACCTTCCAACCCAATAAGCAACTGAGATATAGTAATGTATGCAGGACTTTTAAATAAATACCCCACCTGTATAATAGGACATCCGGAAGGTTGGAATATGTGTCATTACTTATCCATATAAAAGCCTTATATTTATTGTGAATTTGACGTTTATTCAGGTGTTTAAACAAACAAAATCGTTAACAAAAACATTATCAAGGAAATAAGTTGTAGGAGAGCTGACATGTGTGTTCCAGCAAAGGTCTATGATTGAGGAACTCTTTAAATCTAACCTATAAAATGTAACAACTAAACTCAGTATGTTCTTTTTGATTAAGTTCTTTCTTACATATTTATTCGCCTAGGAATGTCTTTATTAACCCATTACATTGTAACATTTCAACTAATTTGGACAAATTAAGTGTATTTTTAAACGTTTTACTCTGCAGATTTACAGAATAAAGGAAAAATAAAAAATATCACTATATTTTAAACTAATGGGCCCAGCAATGCTTAGCTATTGCTTGATTTAATTTAAATGGTAGTTATTCCATTTCATTACATTGACTTAAGTAATCGAATAGCAAAATGGTTTTTATGCCACTGAAGAATATACTACACAAATTTAGATTTATAGTTTGTAAAAATTTATAGATAATACAGTAAACCTTTTGTTTGCTTTTACCTAATCTAAAAAATTGATAATTATGACAAAAAGTAAAAAAACTGATTCTAAATTAGCCTAATTGGTTGCCAATAAACGTGTTTTTGTTCATTGTAGGCCTAACCTAAAATTATGATTTAAATCATTTGTTTTATCATATAATATGTAACAACCAATATTTGAATTGAATTAATATATAGTAAGCATTTTTAGTTGATTTTTGTTTTTGTTTACTTGAAGTTGGCCAATCTAACCTAAAAAAACTGTTGATTTAAAAAAAAAATATGAAACTGATTACAAATAATGTTCCAAGTAAAGCGGACCTTACACGATCAGTAATACTGTCATTATTTTATAAAAATGACATTAATACTGACCGTGTAAGGGGGACAAAACTGGAATGATGCCTAGTAATGACGAGAATCCGGATTTTCTGATTTTAAGTCGTCATTACTGGCTTGTTGTGGGGGTTATGTCATTAATAATGATCGTGTAGGGTACGCCATCATTATTAATGACATTACTCAGTTCATTGTTAAACATAGTCCCGTCAACATACGTACACAAAACGTACGAATACTGAAGAAAAGTAATGTCATTAGAAATGATCGTGTAAGGTTAAAAAGTAATGAAGGAGTAATGATGTAATACTTTTGATGGTAATGACATTACAGGTAATGACAGTATTACTGATCGTGTAAGGTCCCCTTAAAGTTGCTATGTTAATAAATGAAAACAAACATGTGTTGCTAAGCTTTTTATCTGAACAGCTGTTTTTGTGAGTTATGGTCTTGAGTTCATACAAAAAATGATTTTTTTTCAAAAGGTTTTCCCGAATTTGAAACTCTTCCTGACAACTTTTCAAATTTTTCTTTCCATAAAAACCTAATGTTGACTATTACGAACATTTTAAAACAAAAAATATCCAAATTGGTCGAGCTGATCGCAAGTGATGTGCTTACCAACGAACATAATTTCATTTTTATTATATAGATTATACATTTGAATCGACTGTTGTATCGTTATTTTACTTTATTTTATTGGTTGCTATGGTAATGGATGTAAACACATTCAAATAACATGGATGTGTTAGTTCATTAGTCTAGGCCAGACCTAAAATTATTTTGTGTTTTTAATTTTATTTATGTATTTTTCATATATTTTAATAGATATTCTGCTATTCGGGGCGGAGGCAAATCCAATAAATCAAAGATTATAAAAATTGGATCAGTCGTTCTTGAGTTATAAAAGGTGTAACAAACCCGACTTTGTTTTATATATAAATAGATATAACTGACGTTTAAAAAATTACGCCACATATTAAATCGGAGAACGTTTTTGTAAAAACTACCCCTTACTATGGGACAACCAGTTAATGTGGCCTTATGACAATAATGTTCTAATCTGAAGCACAGACATTCTGATAATCCTCAAAAATATAAAATGCACCATTTCCTCCTTTAAAGTTTGTTAAAATAATACAAAATATTAAGTTCTAAAAATGTCTCATGGTATTATTATGAGAGATTTTTTGTGTAGAAATTCGTCCTTAGTTTGAGAGAACCATTTAACGTATTCTCATTACATATACAGTAGGCCTATATCAATTTATATAATACATACAATTTTAAATGTGTCATTATATTACTTTAATGTGTTAAGTAATGCAACACGCAAATGCCTTCAAACTTTTGTAATGAAATTTATATTAATTTTTTATTTACAACTAACAGCTGATTTATTATCAGTGACATATCACTACGTGCTTTTAATAATTAGGCAGCTGATCAAGCTCCTGTACAGTAAACAACAAATGTAAAGTTTAATATGTAACTAATAAGCCCGCGTGAAAAATCACAGCTAGATTAATTTGATACACATCAGAAATACATAAGTAAAAAAAAAATATTTAAAAACAAAGCCTTTATTTAGGCCTACCTAACTATTCTGACGGGGATTTTTAAGTCAGTAAATGTGTACAATTATTTATAAGGATTGTTCAACTGTAAGGCCTATTCCTATTTGTTAAATTTTTTATTTATATATTTAATTTATATTTTATTAGTTTTATTTTTATTTATTTTTATTTTATTTATTTTATTTTAATTTATTTTATTCTATATTTTATTTATATATTTATTATATACCGGGTGTCCCACGAAGAGGTCCCTATTTTTGAATTAATATATTAGATGCACCGAACACTCTACAAACCTGAAACTCAACAGTCCTAACATACACATATGTAAAAGAAATACACCTGAGTATCAGTTAATTCTGACACATTAGGACAAAATGGCGGGATATCAAAGAAATAGTACCTTTTCGTTAAAATAGTTTTATTTGCTTAAGTGTTACAACATAATTATTGAATTTTAACGATGTTACTAAGCACTAAACAACGTTATGGAATTAAAGATATAAGCAACTCATAAATAAATTAAATCTATTTGATTTATAAACCTTATTCAAACTGATGTCCATCGATCGCAATGCACTGATGACAACGAAATAGAAAACAGTCATACGCTTTTCTGAACAACTCTCGATGTATTAACAACAGTTCCTCTTCGATAAACCTCATTAGTTCATCGTCTGTCGCAATGTTATGACAATAAACCTTCTCCTTCAAAAAGCCCCACAGAAAAAAGTCACAAACAGTCAAGTCTGGAGACCTTGGAGAACAGTCCATGAAGCTGCTGCCACGACCTATCCAACGGTTAGGAAGATTTTGGTCCAAAACTGCTTTGGCCACATTAGCATAATGCGGAGGAGCTCCATCCTGTTGGAAAAAAAAACGTCTTTCATCTCAGGCTGAGAAAGATGAGGAACTATGTGATTGCTTAAAACTGATGCATACCTTTCTCCAGTCATTGTTTGTTGGGATATGTCATACGACAAATCACCATCCTTGGTAACAGCAGCCCAAACTGTTATACCTGTTGATTTTAATTTCTCTTCTTGTAAGATATGTGAATTTTTTGTGTTATAGTAATGACAATTATGCCTGTTTACAGTTCCTGTTCGATAAAATGTCGCTTCATCTGTAAAACGATTCCTTCATGCCATTTGGTATCTACGTCAGTCTTTTAAATTATTTTCGAACAAAATTCCAATCGTATGTCAGGATCATCTTCAAGCAGTCCGTGAACTAAATGAGTTTTATAATGTTTGATTTTGTTCTTTTTGGCATACCTTTGGACAGATGACTTCGGTATGCCTGTAGCAGATTCCACCTTTCTTACTGACTTAGGCGTATTTGGACATTCCATGAAAGTAGCACATACGGTTTCTTTATTTTCTATGTTGGAGGATCTATGGTATTTTTTTTGTATTGACCCCGTTTCTAGTAGGATAGTCTTCCACTTACGAATAGATTTCCTTGACGGTGGAACTACACCTGGGTACCTTTCCCTAAAACACCTTATTGCTTCATAATCATTTTCAAAGGCAATAGCCCAGGAACAACATTTCACTTTTTGCTCAGTTGAAAACGGCATGGTACATAAGACACTTTACAATGCAACAATAACAAATGCCAATGTTTATTACCAAATATGTTCATTGTTGTGGATACACGCAGTCAGCTGATAGATTTAAGATAGTTTAAACAGCTGTAGCTGTTCCTATTCTAAATAAAAGTAGGTTTACCCTTAAAATACGATTGCTGATTTTGTTGTTTTTTTGTTTTTCTGCCATTTTGTTTGGAACAGTCTGAATTAACTGATACTGAGGGGTATTTTTTTTACATATGTGTTAGTCACGACTGTAGAATTTCAAGTCTGTAGCGCGCTCTATACGTCTGTCATATCAATTCAAAAATAGGGACCTCTTCGTGGGACACCCGGTATTTAAAGGAAGATAAAAATATTATCTTTTAATTGCTTTTTATTTCATATTGATAGATCAAATAATTCAGAAGTTATTAATATTACAGTGAATAAATTAATAATCGAATATGTTATACGAAGATGTACGAATGTTTCCGAAGCTAATGGAATTCGAAGCTAACCTCTTCTTTAAATTTGTATAAACGAATATATTGATGATAAAAATTTGTTTTTATATACAGTTTATAACCCCTCAAAGCAAATCTTATAACGTATTATTATAGCATAGCGTTCTATAACTCATATTTAAAAAAATCATGGGACGTACTCTTGCGAAGTTCCGAAAACATCACGCCCCATGCTTTTTGGGTGTGTTTATTTTGTGAAAAGTAAAAAGATTGCAAGCTATCAAGTCTCATTACAATATCAGATTTGCTGAGGAAGAATAAATTTTATCTGTGGGTTATTTTTTATTTTTTAGTTCGAGTCTATTTATGTTATTCACGGATACAAAAGCATGTTTTACATAATTTTTTGTTTCATTTATTTTTTTTTTACTTTTTAGTTATAGTCATAAATTATATTTTTCCGAAAATGTTTGGTCCTCAGAGCCAACCCCACCCTCCCTCTTATCTGAGGGTTAATTTTTTGGTTAATATACGTATGCGAGAACGCAGTCGTAACGCGACGTACTATTACGGAGCAGCCCGAGGCGACCGAGCACCGGTCCACGCACCGGTCTACCCACCGATTCACCCACCGGTTGAACGGTAGTGAGTTGAAGAAAAGCATGTAAACAAAATTCTAATTTTAACATATTTGAAAAAAACATTGGGTGTGCTTAAGACCACACGTGGAAGTGAAAACTTCTATGACCGATTTATATTTTTATCAGTATTAATATTAGAGGGGGAAAAAGGTCAACAAATTACACAAGTCAATATATTGTCAAAAAATATTATATCATACTTTGAAGAAATTGCATAACTATAATATTATACTGTAATATAATAATATAATAATTATAATATTATAATATAGTAATATTATTATACTTATAATATTATTATGTAATAATATTATTATTATAATAAGTATGCGAAAAATAGTGATTATTATAATGTAAGCAGTTATAATTTAGTGACTAATGATTTTGAGTGAGGTATTAGTGTATGCACTCTACATAGAATTCTAAGAATAATTCAATATGTAATAATTGAGCCCTGTGCCGGATATGAGAGTTGGATAGGTACAAGTACCTATGTTGTACGTATGTTGCCTAGTACAGTCGAAGTTATCCGAACTCAACAAATTCCGACCTAGACCTCGTCCACTAGCAGTTTTGCATTTATTCGAAAACGATGCCGCGCCGCTCCGCCCCGCCCTACCTACTCTAATGGACGAAGCTTCTATGTTAAATAAATTTTCCTTTTTCTTGAAAAAATTACTCTTATAATTTTTCAATTTAAAAAATTTAATTAGCTAGTTATTGCCAAATGTTTGCTCTACCATATCGTAAAGTTTTTAAGTAATATGATTCTAGACAAAATTATTATTTCGTGGTAAATACATTTTGTTCAAGCACGGTAGTTTTCCGCGCCGCGCCGTGCCGTGCCTCTCTACCGACCTAGTGGACGACCAGCTTTTTATTGTAGGCTACAAATCTCTTAAAAAAGAATTTGAACTCTAAGAACAAGATATTTGTATCAATACATTACAGTGCTGTAAAAATAATTATAACAGCCATACAAGTAGGAAAACATACATACTACTCTAAGTATATATTTAAAGCAAAAAAACTTGATAACTTTAAATTAATGTCTGTTACAAAATACATCCCTAAAAATTATAAGCTTTAAATTTAAATAATTGTATGGCACAAGTCAGCCTTAATTTTAATGTAAAGTAAGTGTAACCCTATATTACCCTATATTAGCTCAGCTCGCAAGAAATTCTGACCTATATAATGTACCATATTCGATATTTTCTGAACGGTTTTACTTATTATTAAAAAGACATAATTTGGTTTGGTATTAGTAAATAATTTATAAAAACCTTTAATAATCTAAAACTTAATTTGTAAAAAGAAACTATGATAATTTAGCAAAAGTAGGCTACCCAAAATATAATTTAGATACCTCGGTCTGAGACCCATAACGAGGAATATGAACTGCAAATAAACTGAATGTGTAATTTTATTATTTTAATCCCAGACTTAATTTCTTATAGTTAGGTAAGTTTGTACATTTGCGTTATTCAGTAGTTAAACATATTTTAGGCCAAATCCTAGTTTAACAAAATGCATTTCTAAGTCTAAATCGTTAATATTATTCACCCAGGAATGTCTAGCTTTAAACTTTGTTGGGTTATTGTGTCTGGTCTTCTTAATCAATTGTTATAAAATGTGATGTGGAACAACTAGGAAAAGCATTTACAAATTTCAAAATAACTCCATAAATCCTAATTAAACATGTTTTTAAACCATAATTTAGTTCATATTACTGAATTTCAATTAAATACATATCTAAACGTGTCGTTTAATACTTGCTTAGATGTTTAAATACAAACATTGACAGATAGTTTCGCTTTCTTCTGGAATTGGAGTTCACAACTCATTATGTAGATAAATTGATAAGTTATAGTTATGAAAAGATAAACCAACCGTGGAATAATAAATTTTATATAACTCTATCGTTGTTCAATATAGGTGTAATATTTTTACTAATTGAAATAATATGTTGTTAATTATTATTAAATGTTAATAGTTTTTCTCTACTAAAATTGCGTGTCTTTGAACTTCCAATTTAGATACTTATTTATAAAAATCGATTACATGAAAAAGCGCAACTTTCTTAAAACACAACGGGGTTAATAAAATGACATTGGTATATGAATAAATATATCATACAATATTGTCAATAAAAGTTTGCAAGTAAAGAGATCCTTCAGCCTTCAAACATTTGTCTATCAAGTTAAATTCTTTTCTCAATCGATGAAAGACATAAACCGCTTTCAAATTATACTCGTATTTGTTTATCTCGTTTCCTGCTCTCTTGAGTGGAAGCTTCCTTACTGTGCTTTACATAATCAATGCACGTGTACAAAACTGCTTTATAGTTTTCAAACGAACACATGCAGAAAAGGTCCTACACCAATCCGAGCGATTAACCGAGCTATATATTAGATTTATTGTTATAAGAGGTATGCTGCAACTGTACCCAAAACTATATCTTTTGAATCAGTTCTGTTATTTTAACATGTAATAATTTGAAATCTACGTCATTTCAGAACGGTTTCCTTTTTATGCTGTTTTCGAATCAATCAAATCATTTTAATTTGGTATGAAATTTGATCTATGCCTTATATTTAAATATTTTCTCCAACCTCCCACGAGCAGTCAAGAGACGCCAAATACTTAAATAAATAGTCGGTTAAGCACTAGAATCTATGGAAAATTAGGCCTACATTCTTCTGTATGTCCTTCGATAAAGAAATATAAAGTCCTTCAGATACGTTTTTTGTAGAACCGTAAAACCTGTACATCTCTCAGTTTTAACACGTTCTCTGCTAAGGACTCACATGTGAGCTTGACACTGAAAACTATGAGAAGCGGCCGACGCACAGTGCATTGCACGCTAAACCCCATATTTTGAGTATTTTCAATACACAATTCATTGCGTGTTTCGCACGCCAACCCCCGTATGTGCTATGACGCACATGTTCGTCCGCTTTAAAATATTAGTGATTATTATAGTAGAATGGTTCAAAAATAAAAAATAAAGTAATTTCTACTCAATTAGGCTATAAATATAAAAAATAAAAGGTGAGCTCCTAGCATAGGAAATACGAAATTTTTTCGTATCCGTAAACGTGTTAATATGTTCAGTTTTGCTACTGCGTTTAGTTTTATCTGTGTCAGATTGATATAAAAATTAGATGACACAATTTTGATTTATATAGCCTACCTATCGATGATGAATATAAAATACCAAGAAAACTGATGAAATATCGCCAATAACAAAATTTATATTGATATTGTAACACATTATTTAATGGTATGTGATCTAAGGAAGAGAAAATGGAATTGAGGAAGCGAAGAATTTAATATTTTATTAATTGTAATTACTTCTTTCCATTCTTGGTTCGTTCTTTATTCTATAATAAAGCATGCATTTTCAATTTCCGAGTCATTGTTGATTAGCGTTACCTT
>JAGFPH010000178.1:440074-467552 GCA_018207615.1 Philaenus spumarius | reverse complement strand
ACTTATACAGAGTATTTCAAGAAGAAACGGAGAAACTTTCATGACTTTTACAGAGTGTTTCAAAAAGAAACGGAGAAACTTTCAGGACGTGTTTTACTAGTAAAACAGTTCATATAAACATAGGTTCGAAAATGCTTCTTTTTCCATTTATCCACCATTTTTTTTTTTACAAACTACTTAATATCTTTAGATGTAGGAAATATATTGAACGGAAATTTTGGATACATACTTGATGTACAAAACACTAAAACGTTTTTCATATATTTTTAAAATGGCGGCCGTTTAAAGTTTTTAATGTAGGCTAAAATATCTTTGAAACCGCTAACTTTATAAAAATGTCAAGGAACAAAAATTTCCTTTTTTAATGACAAACATAACGGTTTTTTTTTTTCTGTAACTTAAAATATAACCGAGTTATTGTCTGAAAACTAAAAATGTTGTATACAAATACACAAATATACAAAATAGCCCCCTCTCAATGTAGTTGCCTACAAGAAAATAAAACAATACAATGTACAGTAAATAAAATTAGGTTAAATCACATTTTATGTCTATTAACATCTAAAGAAGTAGGAAGAACTAAATCAGAGTGGCATTTTATCTGAAATACTAGAACAAACTTTCCGCCTTTGTAATATAAGAACAAAGAGAATATTGCTTTAGAAGTAGTTTTTGAGTTGTATGTACAAACACACAGACAGACCTTGCCTCTGTATATTATATAGTCAAGAATTGATGCATGTTTAACCTCGATCTTGTGTCAGTATCTATACGCTCAAAGATAAAATCACAAACTAAATGGTATCAGGTATCTGCAATAGTGAGCGGGAAGGGCAGATGTACACATCTGTCGCGATATCTGGCGCGCACACCTTGTCGTACAATGGCTCTCAGTGTTTACTTAATCCGCCATGACAGATGACGTAACCCTATCCTGCCCCCCTTCTCTTCCGCCAAATAATATACTGTATTAGACTTCATTTGGTAAAACACCTTTGATCGATTATTAATTACTTCAATTGACGCTAGTTTTCATGATAATTATCTAATCTAATGCTGATTTACTGTATTTCCGAAACTCTTATTCCCTTAGAAATTTGCTCATAAAATGCACACTATAATTCTTTCATTAATATTCAAGATCGTTTAGAATAGTTTGAAACCATGTAGCTTTTTTCTTCTAAATGCAGCTAGACTTTGAGACCTGGTTTTAGTTTGATCTGTAAACGTTTGTTGAGTTTTACAACTTTGTGTTTAAATAGAACTTCGAGTAAACAATATTGTTGTAACACATTTTTTTAAATTATTTTAAACACATAATATTTTACTGTAGAGAAATACTTTATATACGTTTTTGTACCTTTATTGAATTTAAAATGTTAGGTAAAATACAATATTTAAGTACAAGCATATTTTATTTGTTTTGTCACATTTTTATAGTTGATTTTCATGAAAATCTAATGATATTCAATAAACGAGTGGTCTCAATTTTCCACAGTTAAATTGTTTATCGTTAGGAGTTTATTGATGAATTAAATTTTTGTATGTTGTGAATATGTTTGTGGCTGTGTACTAAAAACATGTCAAATAAGCATACTATACAAAGCGCCACAAGTCAAGTCCTTTGAAGGAGGAACTCGTAGAAGCTTGGCAGCGCCTCATGCAAGAAGCTGTTCGAATTGACAACAGTGCGCTATTCTAACTCTCCTAATGGGTTTGATTCGTGGTGCTGTATATAGGCATGTAATACAACATAACTTAACAAAATAATGGGTTATGATTTCTTTATAAAAAATGTGGTTACATTTCTACTCCAAGTTTTGATTTGATTTAATTTGCCTATTTCGTACCCAGAATATTTAATTAACAACCCAAATGTATTATTTTAAGTAGTAGCAAATGGGAGTGGCCACATCTTAGCTTGCGGGTCGACTGTAGTTCAAAACGCCATGTGGTATTCCACTATTCGTTCGATCTTTAGTAGCCGTAAATACGAACAAAATAAGTGGCAAGTGTGCTTGGGTAAAAAAAAAAATTACTGAAAACTGTTGCTAGATTCAACTGAGGAGAGTTGTTGTGTTTTTTAATCCTAAAATAAACGCAGATACGTACATTTTGATTTGAATAGAACTATGAGAGGTTTTATTTACTGTCATACTATCTATTTTTAGTAAGTTTGTTATTTAAAATGTGCTATAAGCTTTTGGATTTGAGTCTGAACCATTTCAGTTGCATTGTTTCAGTCTTGTCTTAAAAGCTCCAGTTTTGTTATCTCGTTTTGTTTTGTTTCCATATGTACATCTTGAATAATGTATGGCTTTATGTTTATTTAATATACTAAATAGGGTACATATTTGATGTATAGCGTCTGATATATTTCCATTACTGTAGTGTGAGCACTAGAATACATGCCTAATCATAGGCTAAGCTTTATATCTAGTCTTCCTGTCTAGTAGTCTGAAATTCTAAAGGCTATAACTAGGACTTTATAATCAAGCCACAGAATTAGTCAACTCCCTCGATGGAGGTCGTCATAGAGTTAATAACACATAACAAAACTGAGTTCTGTATACGGGTCGCTCCGCGATAATTTTATGCGACATAATTTATAAACAATGTTTGTCTATGTTTGCGTATAAGTGATTTTTATTAACTTTATGACAACCTCCAACGTAGAAATTGTCCGTTCAGATCGACGTAGCCTTTATGAGGTTACACTACTACTCTGCTATAATACACTATTACACTACTATAACACACTACTAGACAGAAAAAATAGTTATATACATTATTATACAAATTATAACATATTTTATTTAATGTAAATTCCTAAGCTTCTATTTTGTATTTATTTTACTGTGTAGGTCTACCATTATCTTATTTGTTTATTTCTCAAGGTATGAAATATTATTGCTACTATCATTTATTTGGTTTAATTTAGTAATGACGAAATAAATAATATTATTTAAATAAAATATTGTAGGCTAATGGTTTAGCTGTTGTTTGTAGATATGAATGACTTCAAAATAATACAAAGCAGGTTTAAGTGTATACAGTATGAACACGTGAGACAGAAAGCATGTTTACAATTTGGTTCACGTCTTAGCTTTAGTTATTGTCTTAGAGTAAATATTGGCCTACTTAACAAGATGGGGGAACAATACTCTTACTGTAATACTTGATCCAGATAGCAGCATTGTAACATTACTTCTGCATAGTAGAGTAGACTTGGTGTATTTAGTGAGTTCAGTTGGCAACGCCTTCAAAACAATGCTTTCTATTTAAATATAATGCATCAATGTCCATAGGAAGATACTACTATTAAATAGATTGCAAACAGTCTGCGGTATTCAGTAATAACTTATTTTAATACGCAATTTAGATCATGAGCTAAAGAGAAATTTAAAGTAGTGAACATTATGATACTAAAGGCAAATAAAATAGAGTTAAGTTTTCTCAAAGAGAAGGATAATAAGATTAAGTATTACGCACAATATAATTTTTTGTCAACTTTTAAAAGTAAAATTTAAATTTTGTGAAATTTAATAACATCTTATTTTAGCAAATGAACGAAATAAGAAATATTTTACCTGCATTAAATATTGTGTACCTTTAATGGTAATTAGGATCGTGGTTTTGTTTGACCTAGGCCTATATTGAAAAACAATCTTTACTCGTCTTTATGCTGTTACAGTAATGATGACTGATGAGGAGTCCAGCGCAAGTTACAATATTAGCAATTTTCACACTCAACGGCATCGGCAGCCAGTTGCCATAATGTCAAATATAGTTTTTCACACGTAGTCCGTCACGGCTAAATCTCCATTTTATTTAATTGCTTCTGGCGCAAAACTTTCTAATTTAAAAAGAAATTTTTTCCATTGTGCTAAAATAACACTAAGGTTAGTTTTGTGACAGTTGCATTAAGAACTTTTGTGTTTTATTGCCTTGAAAGAAACAAACCTAGACTACAAAATACAGCTATACATTTTGTACACTAAAAAGTACATAATTTCTAATAAACCTTGACCTTTCTGATGTTTTTTTTTTCAAATTTGAAATTCATTTCAATAACAAATAAGTAATGCATAAGTACAAGAAATTAGATTTGGTCTAATAGGGGAAATTACGATGGATTTGATTATCAAACAATATTTTTTAAATTCAGCTTTTTCAATTTGTTTACCATTATAGCGAAAAATATTTCTAATTTAAACTGGTAATTTTCAATTCTGTTCAAATATAACTAGGTCGGTGTTGGTACGTTCTATAATAAAAGTTACAAAGTGGTATTGATTGT
Source organism: Philaenus spumarius (assembly GCA_018207615.1). Taxonomy (NCBI): domain Eukaryota; kingdom Metazoa; phylum Arthropoda; class Insecta; order Hemiptera; family Aphrophoridae; genus Philaenus; species Philaenus spumarius. The sequence continues at coordinate 463,252 of JAGFPH010000178.1, read as the reverse complement.
CTCTAAGGGAACGTACATAATACATATTACATTTGTTTGATATATTGGTTTTCTTTTTAAAACTAAAGGTAATGAGACCTATTTTTTCCAAGCAAGCTTTTCGATTTATCTCGCACATACAAAACAGAATTAATTTACAGCTTTCTTCAAAATTTGAGGCCCAAAATAAGTTGAAAACAGAAAATTTTAACCTTCAATAATAAGCAAAAACCCGCTTAAAATTATAAATATGTTAATTTAACCAATATATTTTTACTTTCAGTAAATGGTGGCAAACGAACAATATTTCTGTATAACCATATACATTATTTCGTAAGTATATATCACAAATACAGAACAATAAGGCTAGGAGCATATTGGGACGACTTTGACGCTTGTCACGCGCGACTTTTTGTAATATACGTAAATGAATGAATTAGCGCATATTGGTAACGCGACGCTATGCAGCGCGACTCGCGTGGCACGACAGACGCGTGGCACAGTGGCAGTGACACACAGGTTCTATCGCCACGCGTCATACGTCTCATGAATTCAATACTCTACTGTCGCTCAAAGGTTATGGTGTCCAGTTGCGCATTTTCCATTATCATATTTTTTAGATGTTGGACCAGGAAAATATGATAGAGACCTAATTAGTTTAAAAAATGTTGAAAATAAAATTTGAATTTATTTAATAAAGCTGAATTTTCAATAATCATTTAATAAAAGTAATTTTTGATAAAACAATTATCATAAAATATTTTTAAATAAATATATATGTTCTCTGAATTGTTTAATAAAAATATATATATTTTTTTTTTAAATTTATTAGATACAGTAAAAAATGGCGTTATGAAGATAGTGGAGCCACCGCCCCGCAATTCTTCCTAGTCAGACAGCATGTCCTTCCGCTTCAGTCTTCTGACGGAACATGGCGTTAACAACAGCCTTGCAAGAGGGTTAGGATGTCCCGAAAGGCGATTCATGTAATTCCTACTTCGACGAACAATTTCCTCTTGGATCGTTGGCATGTCCAGATAGTCATGGATCTCAGAGATGCGAGTATACCATGGAGGATTCAAAATAACTCGTAGAATGTTATTTTGGGCCTTCTGCATGCATTGTATAGTGGACTTGAATAAAAATATTTGTTGTTAATAAATAAAAACTGTATTTTATTCGTTCTCTGCATTTTAACATGAAATAATTTTTAATAAAGTATTTGTCGTTTGACATTAACCCCGTAAAAATTTAAAAAAATATGTCTTCATAAAGTTATAAACTAACAAGTGAAAATGTTTAAGATATGTTCATTGAAAGAACATAATATGTATCATCCCGTGCACTTCTGTCAGTTTGGGTTCATCCGGAAGTTATTAGTGAAAACAGCAAGTAATTCTGGTAATTCTGAAGTCGTTTTAAATTATTTGAGATATAATAAACATAGTTTTTATTCTTGAATCATTCATTTTAAACATTCTAAAAAATAAAATTAAGTAAAATTCTCATGTCTACTGGGCGAGAGTTGGGAGCAACTGCATTGTAATATGCGTTCAACAACACGACTCGTGTAGCGTGATAGTGTCATGCAGCTCGCGCATGTCATCTCACACGCGTCAACCGCGTCCCAATGTGCGTCTAACTTAAAAGGAACCTGTCAAGTTACTTGCTACTTTTTATTTACCTTTTGGAGTTTATCGAATTGCGTCTTTAGTGTATTGATCGTTATTTAAAGTTGAAAATTGTGTACTACTTAATAGCATTACATTTGAGCACCCTGTATATAAAACCATGTGTATACGTCCTATGTTTTTGCCTTCAGCCTACATTTTCCTAAACATAAACTTAAATGTCCTGTATATAACAACGAACAGGCAGAATACAACAAACTGATCTCATAAATAATTAATAGGTGTCGTTGGAAATAATAAATATTGCAGTAAATACAGCTTACAAAATACCTCCTGTGTTCTTATTGTAGGTAACCTTATTTTATGTAATTAAATATTTAATTTCCAATCTTAGTTCTGTTTGTTGATGCAAATAGAACCCGAACGAGGCTAAGTATGTATTATACAATCTGAAGTAGTTAAATGCTATCAACTATTCAACGCTTTAGAATATAGTTATGCGGTAAGTATATATTCAACTTTATTTTGCTTAATCTTTTAGTGGTTTACTCAAATTCCATTAGTTTTTAAAATCAGTCAATTAAGTACGTATAACATATTTCAAATTTCTATAATACTCGTTGTAAGGAGAAAAGAACTATGTTGGATGTCAATGTATTTATTAAACATCATTTTAAATAATTTTTACTTGGTATAAGTCATTAACTCTCTACCACCAGTTCTTTAAAATACCGTTGTACTCACTATATCGGTTTAAGAGAAAACCGAATGTTTATCTTGCATTGCTTACAATTGTGTGTTCAGACATTTGTCATCTATAGGCATACGTATAATAAAAGCATGTCAATCTATTTATGACGACAACTACTCAGTACGGCTGAACGTATAAAGGGTACAAATACACAGGCAGCGATGCGATGCGATGCGACGCGATGCGATGCGACTAGACGCGACATCCAAATACATAGAGGGCGATGCGACGCGATGCGATGCGACTAGACGCGACATCCAAATACATAGAGGGCGATGCGACGCTGAGCGACTTGTTTTTGTTTCTTGAGCTAATAACTTTGTAAATTTTACATCTATCATCTTTTTACTGGCATATATAAATTCTTTGAACCTTTCTCTACAAAAAAGCTATGGAATACTTTTGGATTGGGGTTCATTTACTATATCTGGCAAATTAAAAAAAAAAAATGCTTTCAAACGCCAGAAAATCCATTTTAGTTAAATAAAACTAAGCTTACTTGTACTTGATAGCGCAGCAGCTACTTCATCACACATCTACTCTACAACTCCTCTGTTCCTGTGATGTATGTTTTTTCATTTCCAAATCGGTTGTCTCATAAAAAACACCTCATTAATTAACAACTCACCATCCATTTCGGCTACTGAACACACACTGCTATCGCTTCTAGTCGCTTGAAAAATCAAACTGATTTGTTTCAGAGCTTGTCGCGCCTATTCGCGTCGCATCGCATCGCGTCGCGCCCTGTGTGTTTTATGCCATATGTAAATACGTGTTTGATAGTATCGCACCGCGTCGCTTCGCGTCGCATCGCATCGCATCGCATCGCTCCCTGTGTATTTGTATTTATTCGGGAAGGTTATGAGAAATCCACATTCGAAAAAGTCGATTCGTTCAACGTTGTGACGTCATTAGTGACCAAAGATGACTTTTTCGCCCTCTTTTCGGCACGTTTCTGCTTATAGCTTTAGACTGGAAGCAATTACATTGAATTTGAGAAACTCGTTGGAACAGTTCGCCGAGTTCTTTCAAATGGCCACTGAGCCGATTCTGTAGGTTGCATTGTTTAGCAGTTATAATACAAAAAGTGTGCGTTTTTCTTGAACATTTTGGTTTATCGACTTTTTAAACAGCTGCAGCTTTTCAACAGTAAGTTTTAGAAAAAATCTAAGACCTCCATTTAATTTCTCCATTTAAAATTGAAAATTTAATCCTCTACAACTTTCTTATTTGACACTATTCTCCGATGCGACCTAAGGAATCAAAAATGCACAAAGTCGCTGTTTGTGTTTAAAGAAAATAATAACTAAAGTGAGATTATGTTTTACAAAGATCAGTGAGATTGTTTCAAATCTATATGAATATTGCAATAGTCAAAGTAACAGTGATTAGTAGCCTATTATTCTTAATTAAACTATATTTTTGTTGTTGTTTCTTCTTTAGTCATGTCGTCGGCTTTGGCTTGTTTTAAGAAAATCCAATCAAACCTTAATCCTGAAATATTAATGTGAAAACTGCATCGGTAAAAGTGAACGTAATACATCAGTCGAACAAGTTCGTGAAAAGCAAAACCGTTTTCAAGTTATTCCGTTTCCTCTTTTAAAAAATATAACACACGACCTAGTTAAATTGAATAATAACTTATAAAACATTTTGGGCACTCAGTAATTTTATTTTTTTCTTTGCGTTGCGTTGGGGTGAGTGTCTGTAATGAGTGTAAAACCGAGTTTTTGGGGCGTCAACACCCCCTTTCCCCATTTGGCCGTCATCTAGAATTAAGGATGGATGCAACAGGGTTTCGTGTATATCTTCATTTTATGAATCTCATTAAAGTGTTGAGTCTAACTGTATAAAATCAAGCTAAGTGAGACTATGTTCTCTAAAAGGCATAGTCTACTTGTTTTAGTTGTAGTACTTTAAACTTTTACTTAGAACTTTGATTACAATATGTGTTAAATATATCAACAACTGTTGCTGAAGGAGTGAACAGTTCGATACAGTTTTCTACATATTTCATCTGAAACATATTTTTGGATAAATCTCGAATTTTAATTGCGGTAAATTGCCAAAATGGACTAAGCTCATTTTTCTGTCTATTTGAATTAACTAAACATTCAGAACACTGATATTGTTTTGAAATTATTATCTAAACCTACAATAATTTAACTTTGTACATCCATCATTATATTTATTGTACATTCTGTTAACAAACATTTACAACGTTGTCTGTAGAGCTTGGGTTTTGTAACACAATGAATATTAAACGTTCCCGAAATCAGAAGGGACTGCTTGTCACCGATACTCTGTGAGGGCCACACAATACCCGATACTGGCTATGCGGTTTGGTCTCCCCCGACCTAGTCTACCCGCACACCCGCATTCACCACTCTAATAGAGGTTTATTCGGAGCTAGTTAGCATGCATTATTCATTAGTAAAGAATAATGTCCTCCTGACTATTTAAGCCTGCAATAAAATCTCACCCTTTCAAAACATTGAAACGGTAGGCAAAAATGAATATATGGTAATTTTTGGAGCTGTGAAAAACTAAAAAAGAAAACCTTTACATGATCACTCGTTTGTTCGTCTGAAATGCAATCTTCACACTTATAAAACAAACTCCAAAAATATCACGCTAAAATCGTTTTTAGTGCTAGAACGTTTTGGTAACTATTTTATGATAGCAAAAAAATAGTGAGAGGGTTCTATTGAAAGAGCTTCATTAAATTTGTTACAGAATTTTGACAAGATATTCAAGAAATGTTGCTTAGAACTAATTAATTTCCTAAACGTATTGCAAAAAATAATGGCATTGGGGGTGAGTCATATATTTTACAGGAAATCTAAAGAGGATCCAACCGGTTTTCAATTCATTTTATGATTTATAATAACAACTACTATTAACAAAGATATACTCTTTAAATTAGTAATTTTATCAATCACGGTTGAAACCTTGAATGATTTTCTTATTATTGGATGACTTTGACCGAAGATATTATTTGATTTTGAGAAAAGAAAACCGTCACTTTATGAAACTTTACGAAAATTAGAAACTGTTTAGTAATTCAATTTTAACATTCCCTTTAAAAAAAGAAAAAAGAAACATTTATTATATTAGGTGAATTACACTATATGTTCAAATAAACTAGGGCTATTATACAAAATAATACATTCTTCAAATTGGAGTTTTATCTCATTTATTTACAATTGAGGCAGTTTGGAATTTTAGTTTATATCATTGATTGGTTAGTTCGTCCTATATGTCTTATTTTATTGGTGTCAGGTGGTATTTGTTTTATGACTTTTACGTTAAACCATCTTGATCTTGTAAATATATTGAAAGAGCGAACCAGAGAAAGAGCAAAACCAAACATGCATATTTAATAAAGAGTAATTCAATCTCTAAGTGTTCGTTTACTTTCACCAGCAAAACAAACGTCTTGGCAAAGATGCAATACATAGCCTACTGCACCCCTTTAATAAATTTTATAGCATTTAATTTATACCATCATGCATGCATATAAAACGCAAAGTTGTTTAACATACGGTTCACATAATTTGCACACCCTTTCCTAGCTCATGATTGTATAATTATATGGTGGTCACGTAGACCCATTTTACATTCTAATTGGAAAATATGATTTTTCGTACACATTTAAAATTTAAAAAATTATCCAAGATTTATATTATACCCGTCATACCAGTCAGTTAGTGTAACCTAAACACGTTATCAACCGGAATGCTTGACGAAAGAGGAATGGTGGTTGGCCTACTATTATGACTATCCTTTTCACGCCACGAATGAGAAATGTGCGAGATTTTATTCTTGGATTCATCAAAGCGATTTAATTCGAATAGCTTACAACATGTTGTGGTTCATACGTCTTGCCTGAAAACAATGGTTTACTTTATAATTCATTGTCGTAAATGAATATATTTTCATAGCTTATATTTAAAAAATGAATAGTTAGTATTGCACTATAGATTGTGTGGTTAGACAGAAATATCATTCATCAATTCCCATCTAACGACTTATAACACTTCAACTTCATCATCAATACGGAAACTGCTACATCAATCTTTGTTTAGGGTTCCGTATCTTATAAGGAAAAAGCTGAAACTTTATATGATCACTTGTTGCAGCTAATGTCTGCTCTATGTCGATTTTTTTTAACTTGTTTCACTTGCCAAGCACAATATTTTAGAATCAACAGAATAAACATATACACACTTTAGTTCAAATGTAAATAAGCGAACAAAGTTAACCTACATAAAACTATGAATGTTAAAGTAAAAATAATCAAATTCCGATATTTAACATAATAGGCTACCACAATACGTAGTTTCTATACTAAAAAATATGAAAAACTAAAAACAATCAAACTCTTAAACAGTAGTATAAATACACTAAGAAACTAACCTTTATAAAACTACGAAATTATACAGAAAACTTTCAAACCAAACAATAGCTAAATTAAAAGTAAACATATTTGGAACTCGGAAACGGTGCACCAATATCAAAAAGTGTTTAGTTGCAATTAGTAGTCAAATGACAAAACAACATATTATATTGTCTTTAAAATGTTTATGGAATTACGTTAAGTACTGTTCATAGATAAATCTAGATTTGTTTACTTTATAGCAGCACAAAATGGCTTTAACAGAGAACTACTTTGCCGATTTCAAAACGGGTTTGGTATTCTATAAATCATACTCAAATCATCCAACAACTTTGTGAGTAAAGATAGTTCGGTTGTAAAAGAGATTGTTAACTTTTATGCGTATCTGTGCCACATCACTCCGTAAAGTCAAACTCTAACTTCAAAGTAAGAACAGATTCTATAGTTCGTTTAAACGTGTAATAACTCGAATACAATTGCGCAAAACAAAAAAATTTCCGTTCCAAATAGTACATTTCTCAAAACTTTGGTACTGACATAAAACACCACCGACTCTCCACTGAAAATGTTTAGAAATTATGTAATTACGAAGAAAGTTCAACACTTATTTGTGAGACTTGTAAGCATATATTGTTCAAACTTGTGAAAGTATTGGACCAATTAATATTGATCAAACTTAGCCTTCCCAATTGTAATACAAAAATGCATGGAAATCTGATCACTGGTTCTCAAGTTTTAAAATTGAGATTTTATATAGCCTACAGAGATATGCCGAATTATAAGAATAAACATGGGGGGGGGATAAATTATACATTGAAGATAAGGACCAATGAATGGATTTTCTATCATAGTATTATCCAGTACACAGCATTCATTAAAAACACTTTCTTCATAATTTGGTATTAAAGTTTGAATCCGCTGTAGTTTCATGTAAAACATAGTCTATGTGAAGTAACTATATAACATCACAGTTTGTTACTAAAATTTAGCTCCTTTAATATTGCTTTGAAGAGCCGACACCTTCAACAATGTATAATTTATTCCTATTATGCTATTGGTTTTGGTTAAAGGGTTAGTTGGGAATATTGAATATGACATATTGTTATTATTAATATAATTTTGACGTACCTTTTGGGTATGCTGGTGGTAGGATTGGTAGGAATGTTGTGAGCTGTAAGCCAAAAGTAATTTTTAGAAATGATCTCTGCTACTCAATTACAACTCATTTTGTCAGTAGATTTTTAGAAATTTTCATTAGTGTTGTTTTTAGGAAGAGACATTGATATCCCACATCAGCAGTTTATTTCCATATAAAGATACATTTAATTTCAAAAAGGAAAGTGTACAAGCAAATTTTTAACAATAAAATGAATACAGTAACTAGTCTAAAGAAACGCTTCAGTCCCATCAGAAGATTATTCTAGTGAATGATGTCGAGCGATTTATGTAGCCTACTTACATCTTTTTTTTCATTGTTCACTGACTATTTTCACGGAAGATTTTTGGACCAGCTTCAATAACGGTTTGATAACAACTTTAAAAACATAAATATATTTGCCACTTTAAGGCTTATCAGTAGGCCTATGTTTAAAACTCTATTTAGAAATGTCGCTTGACGCTTATCCCTGTTGTTATTTACCGCTTACAACTCATAAATTAACACCTAAATAAAACAATGCTTCTGATTTAAGTAGTTTTTTTTGTAAGAATTCTCGCAAAGATTATGTTGTTTATACATACATCACTTTTTTAAACCATTGTCAATACTTACTTCAAAGCATACATACTGTTATTTATACAGCAGCCCGGTACGGTACGTGTGTAAACTAGTGGAAACTGTACAAAGGAAAGGAGAAGACAAACCGTCTACTTTTGCGCATCGGTTGGCAGAAATTCAAAGCTCGGAAATTCGAAACTTCACGGGTGCGTGGAGAATAAAGGAAGATCGGCCGCGAAGAGGCGGCAATTTTGTGGTTCTATTATGCGGTTTACAAGTTGGATCACTGTGAAGAATAACTAAGGGAAATTGGCTCTCGAATACTTGAAGCGAAGGGAGTTATTGAATTAGCCGACTAACAGGTAGCGGGCCCAGATGTTCGGATGTTCATTTCTTTGTCCCGCCTGGATCTTTTTTGTTTGATTTACAGCTAGAAGTACTCGGGGGATTCGGGGGTGGGTTTATGAATAATTAATTGCAACAATACACTGTAATTGTGCTGTACCATGTGCCGCTAATCCTCAACAGGAAGGGGGGGGGGGGTGATGGTGCCAATAAATTTTGTTCCATTTTGGTTTTTCCGCTCGGTAAACATTCATTGTTAGCCAACACGATGTGACAGCTGTCCCAATAATTCTGTTATCTGCAAACAACGAGCCGTCTGGATTATCCCTTCTCGGCAAGAAATTGCATCCAATTATGTACTCGGAAGCTAATATTTATGTTATAGACATTAAAAGGCGGTGTATATAGTCGCGTCTATAGAGTAGGCGTTTGAACAGTTTAATAAGAAATGAATATAGTTTCGCTTAGTTGAATAGAAGATTTACATAAACTATGTACGTAGGTCTAATCATCTATCAGAAGCTGAAGTTAATCGAAAACGATAGTCAAGCAAAATCAATAAAAGTATTTTAGTATGAAGGTTGTATTCCAAGTGGTTATGAAACTCTTAAACAGTGCAACAAATATTGACATCATACATCGTGATTTAGTGCTGCAAAGATATAATATAGGCTATGAAAGAAATGTTGATTGTAAAATTAAGATTAAAAAATAACTTTAAACAGAGTTTTATATTTTATAGGCTAAAAATTCGTAACGGCTTAAGCTAATATTATTCCTAAGTATATTAATTTTTCTATTGTCTTCAAACTAACATTTTTACTACTTACTTATTTAAATGTTGTATACAAAATGTTATCAGAGAAGTACGGTATTTATTATCTATGAAGTTACTGGATGGCGGCCATCTATTTTTACACAACGTAGGCTAATTATACATTCTACTGATTGTACCAAAATCTAATAAGAACTATTTCCAACAAATTAAAAATAAATATGAAGAGAAACAAACATAGAAAAGATCACTTTCAGCCATATTGGTAACCCGATTCATGTTACAGCAATGGCAGATCTAGAACGGAATAATGGATATAGGCCTAAACGTAATGTGACAATGTTTATACTCGTATTATATATGATAAAAAATAGGCTTGTGCTAGTAATTTAAATGTAAAATTACGTGTTTATTACAGGTAAATATTAAAAAATTACAATTTAAACAATACTAAAAACTAAAATTAAAAACAAAAACGCATACGAATTAATTTCATCATTCTAACTTACAAACATATTCCAAAATATATAAAACTAAATTTGATACAAATATATAGGCTACAAAAACCTATCATAAACTACAGTCCTATTTTTGTAACGTGTACAACAGTGAAATTAACTTGTGCATTCGCGTTACAAGCGTGTTATACATAATTGCTCTAATTACATTTTTGGAAATGATGTAAATATTTGATTTACTGCGCGGCGTAGTAAAAGTCTTGCTATACAGGCCACAAATTTGTTTTTTTTTGAAGAATTGAAGTACATTTATAGTCGGTCTTCGCAAAACGTATGACAATCTGTGAGATTTCTCTGTTTTCTTCTTATTGTTTTGTACAATTTATTGTTATGGTCGGCTGAATTAAAAAGATAACATTTTATCTGTGTTGATTTTACTTTCTCACTATACTATAGTATAGAGAAAGTATAGTGATCGGAAAAAAATCGATGTTGAGATTTTTGTGGAAATGTCCGTTTTGGGACCCCCTGAGTTTTTACAAAATGTCTGTCTGTATGTCTGTATGTATACAAATCTAGAGCGAAAACTATTCGATCGATTTCAAACAAATTTGCACCAGACATGTCAAATAGGCCTGTATAGATGCACGAAAAACGGTTTTGAACCATTTTGAAAAACAACCACTTTTTGGCCAAAAAACCCCAAAAAATCAGTTATTTTTTTATAAAAAAAGGCTCTAACGATTTTGATCAAATTTGGGTTATTTGTAGCCCTTAATGTACCCTACCATATGCAGAAAACCGTGACTTTCTAAAAATTCTTGTTTAGCTAATAATAATAACTGATTTTTGGGGTTTTTTGGCCAAAAAGGGGGTTGTTTTTCAAAAATTTCCAAAACCTTTTTTCGTGCATCTATACAGGCCTAATATACGTGTTTTTTGCAAATTTGTTCGAAATCGATCGAATAGTTTTCTTTGTAGCTAATAATAATAATATTTAGTTAATCTCCTACTTTAATATCACCTCTCTTGCCCCACCTACAATTATGAAGTCACAATGAATCTGTTTAATAATTTAAATATGTTTGTGAGAAAGTATGTGATAGTTCCTGGTACCGTTTATTGTTGTATGTAATGTTGTGTTGACTCAGGAAGAACAAGACTTACGCTTGTCGCTTGGTGTACAAAAATACGCTTGTTGGCGTAGCCATACAACATTGAAATAAATTTTACTTCGCCTAGAAACCATCCAAAATAATTTCAGTGTTAAATGAAAATGACGGAACGTAAACTAAGACGAATAAACATTTTGCAATAGTAGGCTATATTCTCTCATAAATGTCAAAGGTATCAGTGAAGTTTGCAATTTCATTAGATTAGTCGAAACTTAACTGATATTGCTGTAGGCTACATTAACCTGCATTTTACATGCTTTCCATATTCTGTATTTTTAATAATACTTATCAGCAAATGTTTTAATTTTCGTTTTAAAAATAATTGAACTGTTTAGTTGTCGATTATGTACGGACATTACACTTTCCCTGGTCACCCTCATCTCCACTATACTATCTAAGGTTAAAAGATTACATTTTATTGCCATTTTATTAAGCAAATAAAAATATTCTTACTGTAAACTTCTTTTGTTTTGTAATTTTTCTTTTAGTCACACAGTCACGTAAAAAAGCTCAAGGCAGATTGAGAGTCAAAATTTATTTCGCCTTTTGCCCATTTTTTGTGGTATTAAATCTGTATTCAATTATATAATAACCTGGCGTATAATTTAATTATATTATAATTGCACATTTATTTCCCCTTCACTGTCGTGCTATCTTTTTAAACTTCCATTTCCTGTTTATTATGAAGACTAGATATCAATCTCATAGCAAGTCACGCAAAGAAGCTTTGCCGTAGGTAAAGTTTTGATTTTAGACTTACAGTATATTTGAAATAAATCAGAATGTGATATTGTCATCGTTAAGCAAAGCAATTTGCAATTCTCATTGCCTGAGATTACTTATTAGTGTTAAATACTGCATAAAAACTACATCATGTTTGCGTGAGTGGAATAAAACTGATTTCGTTATTAACATCATTCAGTGCAGACATCTTGGTGACAATGCATCTGAGGTTGAAGTATCTTTGGACATGCCACCTCAGTCACCAAGTTAGTTCCAATTTTGTAAGCTTTGAAAGCGAAAACCTCCAAGTACAATATCAAATAAGATCCACTAGTTAAACAATTTCTTTACTCTTTTTTATGATTATTAAATTTATGGTTTGGAGGAATTTCCTTATACATTTTAATAGCCTATACTACGAGTCTGTATATCCTAAGTAAAATCTTCCATCAAGAATTATGACATGACAAAATATATATTTATTCTTGGTTGAAATTTGTTTATAGAATGTAAAATTGAGAACATGTGAATGTGGGATTAATAGTCTGCTCCCATTTTATAAAATATTGAAGGATGTTTTTGCCTATGCAGATATTTATACTATTTTTGAAATCGATGTATTTAGGCCTATATATGTTTCCGAAACATTTGAGTAGGCCAATTTAATATTTTCAAAGTCAACTAATTTTAAAATACTATTAAGCTAGCCTATTATACTTGCTGGGCTTAAATTATACCAGCAACCTCTTGATTCTTCTTTCATATTCGTTATCGAACTCCCAAAATCCAGTCTTTCAGGAACTATGGAACTTTAATCAGCACATCCAAAAAAGCCACTGTGATCGTACAGAAACTGTGAAAACAAACCAAGTTATATAATTATCTGAAAACGTTTAGAAATAAGCTGTTTTAATAATTGCTTTTAGTTAATTACCAGAAAGTGTTATCCTGAAAACAGAATTATAATTTTATAAACTTGAAGGTCTTAAAAAGTTGCAAATAAACCCCTTTTTCTGAAGATCCCAAAATGTTTAATCCATATTTCTATGGTATAATTTACTATACACATTTTGTCATTTGTACGTTTAAGATTGTTTTAGTTTCTTTTACTCATGAAGAAGAATTTAAAAAATGATGGATATGCTAGAAATTACTAAATAAAAATTTTAACGATTTTTATATAGGCCTAATCGTATGTTAATTATTATTATAATGTATTTTATTTACAATAAATATATATTTTTTAAATTAGGAAAACTAAAGAATAATTGTATATAATAACATAGGCTTACATTTTGTTTGATTTGAGCAATTTTGAAATTATGAATGTATATGGAAATTTTATAGTAAAATTATTTGATTTGTTTTTTGTTAGTTTAAACAAATAGTTTACATTATTTCTTTCTTAACAACCAATATACATGTTTTACTTAATAAAAACATTTCTATCAAGAAATAATAAAAATTACCGCGTTGAAAGAAATATAGGCTACCCTTTAGAAGTTAAAGGGGGACAATACAAACGTCTTACATTTTTATAAGCATTGATTTTGATTATAAAAACTTGTAACGATAGACGTTGCGGTATTGGTAAATTAGATATAAAGTAAACATAATTTTAATAAGTATTTTAAAAAGAAGCTCTCTTCAAGCCATCTTTCATCATCACGAAATAAGCTTTGGAAGACGTTACGGAGAAACGTGTTTAGGCTACCTGGGTTTTTGTGACCGGTTGGGTGGGGATGGCTGAATGCAGAGCAGTAGTACCAACACAAAAAGCCGAACTATTGTCTACAGCAGTAGTGTGCAACGCAGTCCATGAAGGTCAACCACAGCCAGCTGAGTCGTTTCAGTTCGTCGTTCTTCAGTTCAGTTGTGTAGAAAGCACGTTACGAGTTAGGTGTGTGTGAAGTGCCTAGTGCTGTGTGGTGTTATGTGGGTTTTAGTGTAGTGTTGTTACTAAAAGATTATATTTATGGCGTTTTATTTATATATTTATTTTGTGTGTGAAGTGTTTCTTGGAGTAACCTTTGTATTAGCTGGGAGCCAACAAGGTAATTCGTCTTTAGAAAGTTTTGGCGGTAGTGTAACATTTTAGGTTAGGTAAAACTAATCACTCTAATTGCTCGGTTTAGATTTAAAAATACATGTCAGAGAATTCAAAATTATTTATTTAGCATCTTAAATCGCTACTCATTATTTAGGAGAACCTACATGTTGGAATGGTTCCGCCGTTCAGATACACTAAGCCATGTAACTTAGTCTATGTTGGCTGAAAGTTTGAATTTGCCGGTTGTTAGACGTTTTGTTTTTAACTTTAACAGAAACTGATTAAATTAATTACTTTTTAACTTCAGTTAATATCTACTTTTAGTTTCCTAATACCTTACACAATGTATTGTTTTAGATAACGGTGTAAATGAAAGTTCTTTTAACATTATCTAATGAACGTATAGGCCTAATGCCTTACAAAGTCGAAGTTTTCTTAATATAAGCATACAAATACGAGTATTTAAAACTTATAACGTCTTTTAGGCCGAATAAAGTTTTTAAAAAGGCGGATCTAAGTTTCGTCCTTAAGTTGGTACACGTGACTCAACGCTTACTTCGCTTACTCATTGGTAACTGAATCATTCAACTCTTGACACACCTGACGACCTGACCCAACTTTCACAACTTGAAAGATAAGGTCGTTTCCGCCATGACTACAGATACAAAATTCTAAGCTTTGAACTACACATTCTTAGACGCCTCGTCTTCTATTGTTCCCGGAATATAAGATACTGTATGTCCAAACATGCCTTCTCTTGAATACGTTTTATGACTTCAGCCCTCAATTCTGGGAAGACTCCCACCTGTTTGTTGGCGGACATTTTAAACGGTAAACGAAGACGCATCGTTATAATGAATTAGAAAGTTGTGTTTGTTATTCTGTTTAACTTATTGTATTTATAAATGAATTCTCATGTTTTTAGGTAGCCTACTGTAGAAAATAATAGGCGTAGTCCTCATAATATATAGCCTAGTTTATTTAAACATATATTATTTATAAAGGGTTTTAGCTGATTGAAACAAAGACCTCTTTTGTTAGAACTATAAAATTGGTCTCTGAAACATAAAAACACATTAGTCAATGTCTATAATGTTTAAAATCTTAGTGCACACTAAGTTATTCCTTACGACTTTTGCCCGATATTTTGTAATTTCCCTGTTTATTCTCGTAACCGTTCGTAACATTTTCAAAGTATAATACTAAACTTTACTCAGTTGCTCCGTAAGAATAAATTGTTAACATCAACCTAGTTTGTTCATGTAGCACGTGTAAATATCTTCTTCTCTTATTATTATCTGCATGGAAGAAATTCATAAGTTTGCTGCAAGTTTTCAAGTAATTAATGGCTGCAATTAGATTCCTCGAACGAGTACGAGCAGGCTAGCAAACTTAAACAGCGTTGAGTGCAACATGATGGAATATTCTCAGTTCCTTGTGTTCACTTCTAAATTTAATTGCAACAGTTATACATAACCTTTGTTAGGGAATGCTGTTTAACGGTTAGAATGCGAAAATATGTAGCCTAACTTTGTATGCGAGATGGATATTGTAACGTTTCTTGCTATCATTATTCCAAAATAAAGCCTTTACTAGAAGAATATTCCTGCAGAAACGATACGACACTAATTGCACCAACAAAATATTGATTTTAACAATATTGATTAACAATTTTACTTCTGTCGGATTTGTTTCTTGCTATCATTATAGCAATAACTGTACGCCTAGCTAGTTTACATTTTTTTAGAATAGGTATATGATTATGTGCATGTTGTATTAATAAAATTATATTTTAGTAGGCCTACTTTTAGTTATCCCTCAAGTTTCGATTTTTATTCCTTATTGTTAAAATTAATGTTATTTCAGTTTTTTTGTCATTTAAATTGTTATGAGAAGAAATACCATTGAGGCAACGTAATATGATGTTTTGTCTACTGAGTTAGTCAGCTACGAGACGATAGGCTATTTTATACGCACGCATCACAAAAATAAAATATACCTTTCAAATCGAATACCTACTTTATATTATTAAAAAAATTATGTTATTTTATGGACTTTCATCGTATTGCTGAGTGACATAACGACCATAGGCTACGATTTGATTACCGGTACATAAGTTTTGCTTTGTTATTACGTGGTAAAACTCCTAATTATAAAGATGTAAAAATCGGTCAGTTGATGAGGAACGAGTGTGGAACTTTTTTGGCGGCTTATTTTTCTGATCTGTAGAATCTAGGCTATATAATATTACCCATGATTGTTTTAGGCTAATAATAGTTTGAATCAAGTAAGTTTTTTTTTTAAGGATTGTCTATCTGGAGGAGAGGGTAAAATAAATAACTGACATTGTTATATTTAGGTCATATTTCAACAAATTTTACTAGAGTTTTTCTGGTTAGACTGGTTAGAAAAGTTGCTTAAGAGGAAGTCAAATTTAAATATCAGATATTTTATTTTTAAATGGTCAGTCTCAAAACGCACCTGGTCTATAAAAGGAAACAGCGATGTTGTTATATTGTGTCTCAGTTTCCTGTCTGAAGGAAGTTTTTTTTTTCATTGGGCAGAACCGAGTTCGCTTGCATGGGAAATGAGAACTTCCGATAGTACACGTATGATTTCCGGTTAAGGTAAATTATTCAATTTCCGTTTAAGGGGTGAGTTGAAGATAGCAGCACTAAAAATACAAACTATGTATTGATGAACTTTTATTTAGAATATGTAAACAACAAATTATTGTATTTTTTCAAATAAGGATAATAAGTAAGGGTTTGATTGGCGTGGATCACTCATATGTAGACTAACTTTGTGTTTAAAGGTTTTCTTACTTTGACAATTTTGTCTTCGAGAGCTGGTGTGAAAGTTTTCCCCTCATTCTTTTCTGCCCTATGTTTCAGTGAACATAAATGTTGTTATTATTTATTAAACGCCAACCGCAATATGTGTTTATTTGCCAACGTGAAATTAAATTATAGAAGTGACATTTTGCGGCATCATAAAATTTCTGTGGGCTCTGTACGGTGACAGTTTTAACGTTGACGAATTCCTCTGTTTTGTCAACAGATTCTAGCGCGATATAAATTAATGAAAGGCCAACAACCGCCCACTCGGTCCGGTCTCTCGAGAGTTGTGAATAACGTTCATCTATCATGCCATAAGCATGCGGTGTGGTGAAGGTAGCCCGTACAGGAGCAGTGACAAATGATTTAAGCAACACCTGATGGACAGACGCCATGTTGGATTTGTTCTACATTTCTATTGGTTGCTTACACGTATTAACCTTTGCGGTTCTGTTCATCTCTATTCAATGATGGTCTTTTGTCTAGGTTCAGAGCGCCTCGAGTGTCTTCGTTCTTTTTTAGCATTTTGAACTTTTACTTGGGACAACCTTGAAATTTAGTTTACTGGAGCTTAGAAATTTTCCTAAAAATCCTTGGAAATTTATTTCAAGTTTAAGGCGACTAATTTGAAATCGTCTGCAGTTTATGTAAGCAAATTTCAAACTGCATGTTTAACCTAACATAGGTAAATGGAGTGGATAAGTTGTTTTTACTACTTCAAATTATAGGTACTTAATAGGCTATATGCATTTTTTATTTATAAGGTACATTGAGTTTCAGTAAATTACTTTCTAAGTTGTTTTTACATCGCTATTTAAGTTGTAACAGTAACAAATTTGAAAAGTACACAACACTTAAAATGTTGGGAAAAGGAGAAATTTCTTGTATGTAGGCCTACGACAATTTGGCCAAGATTGCTTGTTACTATTTTTGCATAGAACATTTTGTTATATTTAAATTAAAAAATGTGTTATTTTTGACGCAATTTATTTAGAAAACAATTTACCATTTTGTACAATCAAATTTGTTTAAGGGTTTTAATGCCTATTCAACAATAAATTGTGTCGTTCAACACAAGGACTTGGAAGTTTTATTTTGTCTCACAAAATTTCCCAAACACATCTTCATAAACAAATACATGATGATTTAATTGGTCTGTAGTGGATATTCTGATAGTTCATATTCTCCCAATTGACTCTACACGTGGGTAATTTTTATGCTCCAAGTGGGTACTTCTCTGAAGTGATTTGACTCTTCTTCTAGGAATTCTAAAGCGCCATCTGGACATATTTAGATAGTACTTAACGAGCCAGTGTTTACACCACGGCTTATCACGTCTTTGACATAGTCAAGTAATAAAAGATTAGAGACAAACAAACTGGCGTCTTAATGTGTCCTGAGCTGACAGACATCGTCTTCTCATAGGCCTAACAGTGATTCATCTTCTGGGTAAAAATTTACTTTAACCTGTCAATAGATTTCTTAGGGAATTTGAAATAATATGAAAGAACACGTCAAACTGATTGTAAAAACAACAAAAATAGCCTACTCCCGGGAAATAAAATTTATAGGAATTATGAAGGAAATAAAACTTGAAATTATATAGATTAGGTTTCGACTTTCCCGCGATATTTTACGTAATTATAACAAAATAAATCACTTCACATACACCAAACACGTAAGAAATAGGCCTAGATTAAACTTAACAATATTAATCCCAAAAGTACCTCAAAACAATACAATTAAAAAATAATGTATCAAAACGTTAATTAACGAAAACTAACAACGTACCATTAAAAGAACAATAGAAACTACAATATAACTGCGTAATTAAAATGAAATTTCATCAACGTTGCCAAATCGAACAATAGGTTATTGTACTGAATGGGGTGTGTATAAATCGGTGACATGTGGACTAGTAAATGGGTGACCGCAGCATTGAATCTAATTAATTCCGTAATAAATTAGCCAAATTTCGTTATTATCACATTATATAATTAAAATTTAAAAAACCTAACTTACTTGAGTTGGCTAAACTGTTCGTTTCTACACAAAAAAGAACAAGACAAATCCTGCAACGCTGGGAGAACGCTGAGAAAAACATGTTGGCTCTTTACGATGTATAAATTCCCATGAGGAACATTTGATTTGAAAGTTTTTAATATTGTACGTGTTGAAGATGGTTAAATAATATTGCTTTCCCTGCATCAGTGAAGTGTATAAATACTATATTTATAAAGAAAAAAGTTAAAATTTGTGTAGCCTATTTATAGTAGTTTCGATTGACTAGCTAAAGTAAACAAATACCTTCTGATGTATCCATCATGTTGAAAATATCACGTGTTTAGAAAAGTGTATTTATTTAAATTACATAAGATAAACCCATTGACAGGATTTATATTTCTTTAGGCCAGTATTTTAAGGGTGTGCAATAAATGCATCGAACTCGATCAATGAACGGAGTCAACCTTGAGAAGGCTGAACGTAAGCTATTCCAAATAGAAATACTGTACTACAATTTATGTATTATGAGCACTTTTACTTTTTTATCGCCTGACGCATATGTCAAAGGCTAAAAGATCAGGCTTATTTTAAAGAGGGCGTCATTTTGCCATGCGCCCGACTAATTGGAAAATTGTGTAGCACATTTTATCGAATTATTTTCCTAATCAGGCTGATATTTTTAGGCTTTATTGTAAGAATTATATAGCCTTGTTAGCCGAATTTTTGAAGAAAATAAGAGCTATTACACTCGACCCAACTTGAAAACGGTTCGTCGTCGGAGGGTAAAAATTCGTTTCTATCCGTTTCAGACCATTTGGAGACGATACTCAAAATTCATTAATATATATATGTTTTCCCCGAATTGGTAAGTGGTAGTAAATATGCTTCAAAATTGCAGATTTTTTGGTGAATGGGTCCTAGTAGGATTATTCAGATAAACTGTTTTTGGTTTTCGATCCGATTCAAATTGGCGGAGTTATACCGATTAATCGTTTTTGGGTAGGGATTTAAGGGTAGGATATATAAGTATATGGGTTTTTCCCACCTTGATAAAATCGTAGTAAATATGCTAAAAAACAGTTGAACTTTTAGTCTTAAAAATTGATAGGAAACTCCCGATAAATGATTTATTCATTATCCATGTAAGGTTTTTGCGGAATTTCTCCTAGGTACTCATAAGCCCGAATACAATTTGTGAGTTATATCATTCGAAAGGTAATAAAATTTACTACAATATTTTGCAAAGATATTTCAGATACGGTCCCCGGAACAAGGAACAAAATTGATAGGAATCTCCCGATAAATTATTTTTTCATTATCAATGTAAGGTAATTGCGCAATTTCTCCCACTGATAAGCCCGAGAAAAATATTTGAGTTATATCATTCGAAATGCATTTAAATTTACTACAATCATGTGCAAAGGTATTTTAGGTACAGATCACGGACAAAATTCATAGAAAGCTCCCGAAAAATTATTTCTACTCTTAAGAAATGTTATATAGAGTCAGAGTAACAAATACTAACGAAACTGATAACTGGTATATAGGACCTATATTGAAGTAAAATAATATACATATTACTTAATGTTCTGGAGCCCAGTACAAATTCATGTCTCGTCATATTACTTCAAAAAAATGTTTGTTGTTTCACCACAACGCCACATAAATTCACAGAGTTATGAACCCAAGAGATCTATATTTATAAGTAGTTAGTAACATCAATGTAATAAAATAATTTTATAAAACAGAAATGCAAGCATTAAAAAAATAATGAATGGCACCAGGACCTGGGACATACTTTCTGACAAACATATTTAAATTATTAAATACATTCACTGTGACTTCATAATTATTGTAAGAGAGGTGATTTAAAGTAGGAGATTAACTAATAAATATTATTATTATTATTAGCTAGAGAGAAAACTATTGGATCAATTTTGAACAAATTTGCACCAAACACGTCAATTAGGCCTGTATAGATGCGCACGAAAAAAGGTTTTGACATTTTTTGAGAAAAAAAACCCTTTTCGGCAAAAAACCCCTAAAAATCAATTATTATTATTATTATTATTATTAGCTAAACGAGAATTTTTAGAAATATGCGGTTTTTTGCATATGGTAAGGTACATTAAAGGCTACAAATAAGCCAAATTTGATCAAAATCGTTAGAGCCGTTTTTTATAAACAAAAAAATAACAGATTTTTTGGGGGTTTTTTTGCCAAAAAGGGGGTTGTTTTTCTAAATTATTCAAAACCGTTTTTCGTGCATCTATACAGGCCTACTTGACATGTCTGGTGCAAATTTGTTTGAAATCGATCGAATAGTTTTCGCTCTAGATTTGTATACATATACAGACAGACATTTTGTAAAAACCACTTTTTTCGACTCAGGGGGTCGCAAAACGGATGTTTCCACAAAAATCTCAACATCGATTTTTTTACTCTTCTAAAAAAAACCAAAAAATAGTTACAGTGCAATTGAGTTCTAAGGTCTATTTATCAATTGACAGCTTTGAAATATGAACTATGAGTAGGAAATTAATTTTAAGTAGGTTTATTCAGTCTTCTAATAACTGGAGAAAGTATAGTCACTAAGTTTTCTAAGAAATATTTTATACAGATTACAAATTTGCTATTTACAGGCATTAAGCAGATCATAGGTAGCCTATCCTACTGTAAGTTGGTGCCCTGTTGTAAGTTTGAATAATGTATAGGTATAGTCTTAATTATGAGTTTATGTTCCATATGTGTTATAGTATCTGTTGGTTAAATACACAATGAAAAGTAAATTTTTGATGGTAGTTGGTGATTCAGGGAAAATAGTTTATTTAATTTACATGCTGATGCCAGAAGGAATTATGTTCGGCTAATGTAATTCGCATCTTATCATTTTAAGAGCTATGCGAATACTAAGGCTATATAGAAGTCAAGAAGTAGCCTAGGTATATATATAATGTTGTAAAAGTTATTTTACCAAAGTGCAGTGAGAAGGGATCGAATATCGGTCGGAAACTTGGAGCGAAGTTTATAGGCAAAGTGCTATGTGGTCGTGTTAGGTTAGGCATAGCATGACTATGAGCTTGGGACACGCGAACCATTTCCTCTGCAGGCTACAATTTATTTATTGTCACCTTCATTAAACCTATCATAGGGTAGGCCTACGCATTCAAGTTGCAACAGCTTGCGTTTTTACAATGGAACAAGTTCAAGATTAACGACGAATGGGATACAAGTTATTTACAATTACTTATCTGTACCAAATGCTTGATAGCAACAGAGCCAAACACTAAGTACAAACGTAACCCAGGAGCGAAGAAAATGTTTTAGCACACAAAATTTCCCCAGACCACTTTTCTTCACTAAAAATTTCCCAAAAATTGATATCTATTCGCTACAGATGCGCCGGATATCAACACAATTTGTTTACCTATTTAACATATTTATTGACATTTTGTTTTAATAATTATTATGTTCATTATAAATTCCAATATAAATCTTCAAAAAAATAATAATCATTGCATTATTTTTACCTAATTAACTACGGTGAAATTAAATATCTTCTGTGAAATATCCTCAGATGGTCCCAAAAGGTATAAAACAAAATAATACAACTTGATTATTGCTACTTTATTATGTTTAAAAGTAGGCCTAATAAGTGGTAAATACAAAGTTAAATGTTATGTTTAATTAGTTCCAATTCAATTACCGAATTACCTACGACAGTCACTACTGAAAATATTACGAAACACTATAAATATAATACTTAATAACCTTCCACTGGTTCACTGCATTGCCTCTTAAACATCACAATAATAAACAATTGTGACGGAAAAATCACTGTATAAATTTAAACATAACAGTAATAAACAACTACCTAGACCACTTGCTACTTATAAACTGACGGGGTTGAAAACTCAAAACGAAAGATATGAGATGTAACAGATAACACTATACCCAATCCCTCCACCTCTACCCCCAATGAAAAAGGAAACAAATGCGTCATTACATTGTACGCATTTTACTGATAAAGACTGATTTTGAATTTCGGTAAAAAAATGGAAAACTTCAGTAATACCTATGCATTAAGTATCGTTGTATAATTTGTTTAGGCCTAATATGATTTAATTCGTATCACTTGAATAACATCATTTGTATGAAACTAATCAAAATTTGCATACCGGTATCATAATAATTATTTAATACTCAACGAAAGTATTTGAACGCCAGTCAAGAATTAGGAAACTGCCATTCATCAACTGGCACAAAAATATCGGATCGGCGGCTCGTCCGTACGATATTTTGTGCGGTGAAGATTAATATCGTATCGGCGGCTC
>JAGFPH010000178.1:425976-440064 GCA_018207615.1 Philaenus spumarius | reverse complement strand
TTAATATCGTATCGGCGGCTCGACCGTACGATATTTTGTGCGGTGAAAATTAAATAGGAACCCTGCCCGCCCGACTTGCAGCAGAGAGCAGACAACACACTTTGTGTGTGTGTATATGTATTTTACAAACCGATTAGGCCGACCTTTGTTCCCATTCATTTATTATCTATTTTTCCGAAAAATAATTATACTTTCCTTATACTTTGTGGATTTTTCCCCGGCCAAAATTTCCCCTGCTCAGCCCAATTTCCCCGATCCTCGTTTGGGCGTTCGGACATATTCTGCAAGCCTGTCGTAACCTAGAAGTGTTAGTGTTATATTAAATTTATTTTAAGTTATTGCAAACCTTATCTGAACTATTTAAAATGCTTAGTAGGCCTATATAAAATTTGTAATGGCATATTGACAAACATGTTTTAGATAGACCTTTTACCATGATATACAATTTAGAAGGGGTAGAATATTATTTTATTTTCGTCGTTAGGGGTCATGTTAACTGTAATTAGATTAATTTTAAGAACCTCAACATTGCATGACTAGGATCAATTTGGATATACAGATCTTAGCTCAATTGAGGGGAATTCAATTATGATAGCTTGTCTTCTGAAAAAAATCATATAGCCTAATACTATCTATTGTTACAATGTTGTTTATTAATCAACTATTCAATATGCGTTTAGGTAATTTGGCAAAAGAGTGGCGTTAAAATATACTATGTGTTTTTTACGACATTGTTATACATAGAGACAATTGTTTTACTTTTATTATTATAACTATT
The DNA here is from genome assembly GCA_018207615.1 of Philaenus spumarius. Lineage (NCBI taxonomy): Eukaryota > Metazoa > Arthropoda > Insecta > Hemiptera > Aphrophoridae > Philaenus > Philaenus spumarius. The sequence goes on along the minus strand of JAGFPH010000178.1, from coordinate 439,286 downwards.
GAAAACATGGTACTGAGTTATTCTTGACAAAATTAGGAAGTTATATAACACGTGTTTATTTACCATTAAGGGCGCCACATTCTAGTCTACAGGCCCACTCTACAGAAGGTTTCAGCCACGATCATAAATAAGAACATAAAACCAGGAAACAAATAACCCTCGGAAATGATTGGAAGAGATCAGTTTTATCTTCAACAAGAAACATCTTATTTTTAGGGCGTTGTACACAACCACCTTAAATGTGTTGCGGTTGTTATTCTTTTATCTTCACGTTACTAGATAATATAACGGTAATTAAATAAGATATATAATTTTTTAGAAGCATAAATAATTTTTAGGCCTACAAAATTATGTGGCATATTAAATACGTGTATATCGTTGATAAAGTGCTGTATCACTTCGTAAGTAATAGGAAATTCCGTTTCATAAAATAAATTGTTGAAAGTACCTACTTGTAAACAAAAATGTAAGTAAGTTTATGTTTGTTTATAAAATGTTAAATTATATTATGCAAACGTTTGGTTTGTTCACAATAAAATTGTTCGCAATATGAAGTTCAAACGAGATAATAAGCCTACTTATATCAAATATATGACAAATAAAAATAATGATATGAAATGTTTAGTACCAATTCTCGCCATGATGTAGGATTAGTGGGAATTAAATTTTACGACTACAAATAAATTAACTAAAGTAATTAATTGAAGTAAGCAACGGTGAATTTGATTCTCCGTATCAATCACTACGTAGACCATCTTGATCTTTTTTTTAATTGTTGACATTTTTTGATACAGTGTTGTAATTGACGTTTTTATTTTTTAATTGTTGAAATTTGTTTATCTACGACCATTGCAATAAACACCAATAACGCTATTACAAGTAACATCAGAAAGAGGTACATTACAAACCAAAAGCCAACCCGATTAGGTAATGATATCATTACCTAACAGGAGTCACTTTACATAATAGGCTCTAGACCAATGAGAGCTCGTCATTTGACGGAAGTAGAGTTGTAATAAAAATAACGCTATTCGTACATCAGCTGATTGTACCCATACGTTCCGGATGTTAGTGTGTTATTGTAACTAACCTCAAACTTGAGTTGACGCATTCCGCAAACATGAGTGATAGTGATGAATTTTGTTTAACTCCAGAGGAAATTAATACAAAAGCAAATTCGGCTCTGAACAATTTGTTGCCAGAAAAATCTAAATTTCGTTATGAAAAGGTTTATAACCAGTTTATGGAGTGGAAAACTAGAAATGGTGTTAGTTCGTTTTCCGAGAATGTTTTCATTGCGTATTTTGAGGAATTGGCCCAAGATAAGAAACCTAGTTCGCTTTGGTCTATTTATTCAATGATTAAATCTACAATCAACATCAAACATCAAATAGCCTGTATATTTTTGGTCGTAGATAAACTGATAAAGTAGTGTACGCAACGATTATATTCAGCCTTTAAGCCACTCGTGAGATATTTAGAACACTCGCTTCGCTCGTGTTCCAACTTACATCTCACTCGTGGCTTAAAGGCCTTCATAATACAATCGTTGCGTAAACTACTATAACACATTAGTCTAAGCCTATAACAGTTTGCTTCCGAGGTTAACATTAAACTGACGTTATTAAAATACACACACAAAATGTGCCAGCACCTATGAGTCTCTCTATATAGGCAACATAGGCTAATTATAATATAACTTTAATTTAACCAATGGATATATGCTCCAATTCCTTGACAAAGGTATTAAGAAGTTTCAGCACAAATAACTAAAGACATTTGAAACTGTATCAGATTACTTGCGTTGCGACTAATTTATGATGAAGTTTAATTTAACAGAAGGAAATTAGTTTTAAACTGTAATGTTTCTTGATTAGGATTAGGCTACAAGTTGTACTCAGGTTTAGCTTTGACACAATAACCTTAACTTAGATAACTAAATACCTTACTTTGGTGCAATGGCTAAGTAATCCAAGAATCCTTCGCCAACTGAATTTATACTTGTGTAATTACAATGCAGAATTAGTTACTTTGTGTGGGATGGTAAAATATGGCGATGTTTCGAATTAATTTGTTTTCAAAAGGTTCATTATTTTGGTTTGTAGGTTATCGAATTATCATAAATAAATAATAATTTGTTAAATGGTATTTCTTGTTTATTAAAACTTAACTTTCAGCATGATATCATCTAAAACAAAGAATTATTTAGCATTATTTGTTAATTATGTTCTGGGCCTATATTTTAAAATAATTTCTTACTTTGAGTTAATGGCTCATTAGAGAACTTAATATTGAAAATTGAATGAAATTTGGTTTAACTCTTGATGTTTAAAAATTGGCATACTAAAAATTTACTAGCCTAGGCCTATATAGGGTTCGGCTTTTTAAAAGTTGTATTTAATTTATAAATTATAATAGATAGATATTGACCACATTTGGTAGGCTATGTAAAAAAAAACATAGCCCTACAGAAATTAAAATTAACTAAATGCAGACATAGTATTACAACTTAAATGCTGAAATTTTTTCAAAGAAGAAATCTGAAACGGGAAAGGGGGACACGATTTCATTCCAAGATTTTAGTATGTTAAACCGCATAAAACTCTCTTTTACAAGAGTGTAAATGCTACGAGCCTCGTCTATAAATGATAAGAATGTCTGTGTTTTGTCAAATGTGAAGGCGTTTAACAGAGAGCGTTGTTGTCGCTGTAAAAGCGTTAAACCACAATGAAGTTAATGCAAGTAATCTGCAGTTTCTTTCAACAATGAAGAGGCTTATCCTTCTTACAGCTTACAAGCCATTTGCTCTTAGGACGTGCCATATGGCCTCTCAACTCATTTATATCACCTGCACATTCCGTCAGCGCCATATTTACTTTTTAATGCAGTTTCTGCGTTATGGAGTTATGTTTGAATTTAATGCTGGTTCTGTAAAAATTAAGTTAGAAAAATAATTGCAATTTGCAGTTTAGTGCTTGAGTAAGTGTAGGCTACTATTTTTTATCAACCAGATAATGTATAAGTAATATTCATAGCATGTATATTTTGTATTTTAATTTATTTTTATATTTTGTTACAGGTATGTGCTGAGACAAATATTAAAAGAGAATAAGATGTTGACCGTAGAACAAGAATCACTTAAAATATTTCTACTGGCACTTTATAGATAAGTGATGCAAGAAAATGGTTTAAGTTTCGTTGAAAACGTATTAATTTAAGTTTTTTCCATAATTTTTACTTTTACAATATGCCTGTCACATATTACGAGGTAATCTATACTTATTGTGTTAAATTTCATGTTAGGCTACACAAATTAATAAGCTGTTTGAAATTAACAAATTTGATTGCAGAATAATTACAGTAGGATTTAAAATCATAACCATAAAACAAGGAGCAGTACTTTGAAAACATAAACTTACATTGATTTTTGAAAATACCTATATTTTCTATTAAACTAATTATTGACTAACTATTGACTTGTTTTTTATTTAAATTGTTGTACGGATTCTTTCAATTGTATAGGAAAAATTAATACTGTATGCTTATCCATCAACCATAGTGGTTTGTTTTTAGTTGGAATAAAATACAAACTTCACTTAAAATAGAAAATGTTTACAGTAAATAGTTGGCTACTGTCATTGATAGTTCGTTATAAACGAATATTCCCTGCCATACTTCACTAGGGTAGGCTATTTATTTAATAAACATATATATCAATATCGATACTCTTTCCACGAATTGTGTGTGCAATCCTGGACAAACATTAAATGTAAACATTGGAGTGATACCATAGGTGGACATTGCTCTAAAAAAAATAATAATTCAAAAATAAATATTCAATGTTTGCTGCTTTGCTTTTGATTATTAAGTGTACGTTAAATATTTTCCCCCTGAAACGATCAAAAATATAAATTTGTTTGTTGGTTTGGATATTGACTGCAAATATTTGTTCTGCATAATGAATTTTTGTTCTTGATTGGGATTCTCTATGTACACAGGAATATTTATAACCACATTTTTAAGCTGTTTCTTTGTTGAGATATAGTTATTCAGATCCCATTCGGGATTTACGTTACACCTATATTTTTAAAATATACACTTACAACATTCAATCTCTTAAAATCCTTCAACACCAAATTTTTAAAAATTATATAGTTTAGCTGTTCTGTTTTAAAATTTCTAGGCCTAAATGACTTGTTTATTGTATGTACGATATTTCTGTCACTAACACCCAAACTAGAAATTTGTTATTGACGGCTGTATGGCGTTGAATATAAATTTACCGCCACTCATCGTTAGTGCCTGAGCTCCGTATTTTTAATTAAAAACTAATCCCACTATACTTTTATTGCTTTCAACGTGTTATTAAATACTCAGAGCTACGCCCTTTTGTTCCTCATTAGAACCTGTGGCTATAAAAAAAACTGTTCTATCGTGAAATGAGGCTAATTTTTAACAGTTGATATGATGGACACGTCTTAACGGTTTTTAATGAAAGATTACTACCGCAATATAAACTTATAAGTTATTTGATGCGTTTCTGTGTTTATATCAATTGGGTATTAACTTTCTACTAGAGACAAAAATTACTAGACTAAACTCTGAACTCGAAAATTTCGCCAATTCTATAAGTCATATTAGAAGCGATTAATAATAACTAGGCTTATTCATTTCAATTTTCTCACCTTATTATATCTAGCTTTGGTCAAAACATAAATAAGTTAGCACTAAATAAATTAATGTATTTGTATAATGGTTACCTTAACTGCAAGTCTATGATGAAGCAACGTAATTAAGCAAAACCTAATCTGGATGACCTTACTTCATGAATATAGGCTAGTTGACAACCGACAATGTTTGTCTCCATTTATCCTTTTGTCCTACTGGCACAATTTGAGAACGATAGAAACAAACAGTTTGAGCAACTTTACTATAACAGGTTTAAGAAGACACTTTTTACATACCTGCTAAAAAATGGAAAAACAGGCTCCTGTCAGCCAGCCCCTAAAACGCTACCCTAGAAATATTTGTGCCAATAATATAGTAGGCTTAGGCTATTAATAATTTAAAAAAAGCTATAAATACTATTAAATTTATTGAATTCAAATGCCAGATTTCGTAGAACTACTTAAAAATGTCGTTTTGACCTCCGTGGAATGTTAAGAGTTCAGTTATGTGAAGGATGGAAATGAGATGTATTCTTTATCGCAGCGGTATAATACAGCAGCAACTGCAAACTCAAACGGCTATTAATAAAGAAAAGGATTATTTTAAATTTCTTGTACATGGTGAAATCATTATGTACAGCCTGACCCTTGTTGGAAGTGTATTCACTTTCAGCTTAAAGTGATTGAATTGAATATGTGTGAATATATTCTCCCTGTAGACAATGTGTCATACGGCTTAGTTTTCATTCCTACAAAAGAAAAGAAGGTTATTTATGCGGGCAGAAGTGCTAGTCTTTGGTCGAAAATATTATACGATTTAGTCTATAACCAAATGGATTTAGATCCATTTAAACTTGAAGAATGTTTTCCATATCGCAGTAAATATTACTACAGAAAATTAAGAAATTTCCATGCTTCGTTGATGCGTTAATTTATCTAAGGTGAATTCAGTTATAAGCTGCGTGCAAACATTAATCTCGTACAAAGTCTTATTGGAGACGATTTCTTATCTTTCGACTTCGGTTCGAACTGCCTTATCAACCAAGCAATACAAACAGCTTTAATAAAGCCATTTGATTATGAACAAGACTGTATTGCAGGTTACACTGTGTAAAGGTTTTAGGATAATAAACTCACCCAAAGTTGTTACATATTAAATAATTAGGCTCCAATTTATTGTGTTATTAATTCGTTGAGTAACATTGTATAAATGTTAATGTTTTCAATTTAAGGAATAAGGTAATATCTCTTTGTGACGTTTTCCTATGAAACTAAAAATCAAGTTTAATAACATTAAAGGCTATTTTTTATTAAAATTTAAGTAGAAAGCTGAAAATAATATTATGAAGTTTTTTTTGTTGTAATTGTTCTATGTTTCTGTTGCTATTAAACTACTAGCTGAGTATCCGTCGATGATATAAAGTTCAGTCTTCATTTGTTGGCTGAAGAAAGCGCGAAAATTGTTTTAAACTAAACGACTCCAGCCAAACGATATTAACATGCAAACGTTTCAGTTCAAGTATACTTTTTATTCCTATATACCATAGTGCTAAGTTGGCCTAGGTTGACTGATGCGAGTTAAGATTATCAGATTATCAGTCTGTAGGCCTACGTATACAGACTACAGTTTGCAAACGTTTCAGTTCAAGTATACTTTTTATTCCTATATACCATAGTGCTAAGTTGGCCTAGGTTGACTGATGCGAGTTAAGATTATCAGATTATCAGTCTGTAGGCCTACGTATACAGACTACAGTTTGCAAACGTTTTTGCAATAATAGTTGTCGGTATTATCGTCTTAAAAAAATCCGAAAAACTATCTAAAATTTGCAATTATTACTTAATCAGATTAAATTGATTCCTGAAGCGATTTTTAACTTCTACAAAAAGTAATGTACAGTATAATTAAATAAGAATTCAATATTGCCGTGAATAAAAAACATCTTATTAAAGTTTGTGTTTGTACAAATTTTAATTATAACTGGGATCATCTTTTATTTGTAACCATCCTTTGTATTTCACTTGTAATATGAGAATCTAATCTTTAATATTCTTTTTGAACGGAAAATATAAATTTAATCATGAAAGTGTGCCTTACCGAACTTATTGATTCGTGAAGATCTTCAAAAGGAAGAAACTGCAGCACCGGAGTTTTATTTCTGGACGTGGTCGATGTTGAATTAATGTAAATAACTTTGATTGTTCTTTCATAATAATTATAAAATGGAATTTTCCCTACAAAGTTTTCGTTAATGTCTTCTCTATGATTAGATGGTTGAGAATAGTATATTTCATTACTAGTACCGAAAGTGGCACTTTCCGGTGCGCGCCCAAGTTTCACGTACGAGGCGAAGCCGAGTACGGGAATAATTGGAGCAAGTGCCGGAAAATCACTTTCGGTACAAGTTATGAACGGTACTTTTCATCACGACGCAAAAATACACACAATGCTGAAGAAGAAACCTCAGTAAAATGCAAACTATTATATTTCTCAATTAACATTTTTTTATAATAACAAATTTACTATAATAAGCCTACATAACAACGTAACAATTAGAAGTTCAAGGTTATGTTTATTGTGCAGTTGGTATTGTTGGTGACATTCACTCCTTCATTTAGAAGTTTTTTCTGGAGTTCTTGCATAGTTGATACGTTTGTGGTAGACATGTTTGTATTATCTATAATTTTTACTTTTTTTGGAGGACTTTCTTCATCTGATGACCTGTTTACTTGTGAATTTTGAAACAATCCGTAAACTTACTATATTCCTCTTCATATCTTTCTCTTGATTTCTCTGGTAGAAGGGTTTTCATTATCTCTGTAGCTTTTTGTATCAAATTGTCAGGAATATTAGACATATTTCGAGAGATTTTAAACATGCGCTATAATAACAACACAGCAAAACTCATTTATACCTATTCCTGTTTTCGGTTTACATTGTTGAACAATAAGAACAGCTGATATAAATTGTAAGAATAAACGGCAAAGCGACGTCAGAGCGCGTAGCGGGCAAATGGAAAACTAATTGAGAGCAAGGGAAAACAAATTTAGAGCAAGGGAAAATCAGCTGATCGTTTTTCCCTTGCTCTAAATTAGAGCTTGGGAAACGATCGTTTTCGTTGCTACCAGCTGACATCGAAAGTAGCTACTTTCGGTACGGAGTGATGAAAATCAAATTTATAGTTTGGCCTAGATTTGTTTGAATGTCGCTCGGCTTTGGGAGAAAATGGACGTAAACAAAATTAGCACAAATAATAAGGAATCATTCGTCTACCATTAGAATCGATGTTGTAATACATCTGGCTTATTTTGAACGTATTTGTTTGTTAAAAACTAAGTAAGCTTACAATTTACGATGTAGGCCAGCTCGGGCTTTACTTGCTTACTGTATTTACAATATACAAACTGTATTTCATGAAGATAGGTCTTTCAAAAACTGAAGTTTGTCAAAACTAGTGTGGAGCGTTACACTGGTAAACAATAATATAAACAAATATTGTTTTCCTCTAAATAACTCGAGCAAAACTTTGTACGGTTGTAATAAACTCTTATTAAGAATACTAGTACTTAATCACTTGAATTCGTTTCTTCTTCTTCTTCCTAGAATAACAAATTTTATAGACCTTAAGTCTATAGCTAATATTCGCCCTTTCCATGTCTAACCTGCCAATAGTTTCCTACATTAAGTTTTGAAAATTAAATGTACTGTTTAGTTTAGGGTGATTGTAATTGGGAAACCCGAAAAAATATATCGGAGACATATGTGATTCACATCTCTCCTACCCAATTACCAACACAAACGAATCCAAACTGACAATTATTTTGGGACATGCATTTTATTTGAAAGATACATGTCAGTCAATTAGGTTTATGATTGATTTATGTAATCTGTCTTTCTTCTTTTAAACGTTAGGCCTATGATTATGTTCTGCTGGGTGCGTGTTGTTTTTGTTGGGTTTTTTAATGTCCCTTGGTCGGCTGTTGTTACTACAATCACAGTTGAAAGATGATATTTTTTTCTCTGTGCGATAGTGGATTTTTTCAACATTTATCTTAGTAACCAAATGAGAATTCTCTTTAATGGGAAATTGACACGCCCAATTTAATATTCAATTTGTTTGTTGTATCTATTTAAGTACTAGTAGTCCAGTCAATGAATGCATTGTAGAGTGCATGGAATATGCCATAATTTTTGACTTCAGGACTTTGTTAGGAGTAGTTAGGAGGTAAACATACTAAAAGTCCCCACCCCTAAGTCCCCACCCCTGGGAGGTGAGCATAAGGCGGGAGGGGGTGGAAAGGTCCCATTTTAGGTTTTTCACTTATATCTTGGAAACGGTGCACTGTAGAAAAAATTTTTCAAATAAAAATGGATGTTAATTACATTTCCTATAAAATAGTTTCTGTACGTATTTGTCGAATTCCCAACGGTTTTCGAGATATAAGTTATTGAAAATCGACAATTTCGAAAAAATTGTGTTTACCTCACTCTTTTTGCTAAACATTTTCTTATAATGCCTCCCACGACCGTTTCTCAGAAAAATGTTCAGAAACGAAGTTGTAGAGCATTAAATTTTCTTCAATTTTATATACACTTTTGCCATTTTATCTTCAACCAATCAAAAGTTATAGATTTTTTAAGATGTATGCTTAATTTCGAAGTTCCTCTAGAAATTAGGATGTTGAGAGCCTGTTGCGTTTTAACTGCTGTAACTTGCTACCATGATGAAGAATAATACTTTAACAAAGGAAATAAGGTAATTGCAATTGAAACACAACATTTTTGTATGAACTACTAGGGGAGACCCCTGCGTGCTCCACACGCCAACCCGTTAGAACATTCTATGCACATAACAATGGTATGTATTTTTTTATAATAAATGTGTAGGATTAATAATAACCCCAAAGCTAAGGTGAGAAATAATGTTAAATGTTCAAATCAAATTATTTCGTATATTTTATAACAGCAATTATAATAAAGGTTAAAAGAACCATCAAGGCTCTGGTCTACACTTTAGTAAAAAAAACTAACCTAAAAGTTAGAAATACGAAAAATAGTTGCTTCAAAGTTTGAAATCAGGTGTTAATCGAAATATTAGAACAATCAGCTGTTTTGCCTCTTATTTTATTCAATTGGTTGCTGTGGTAATTCATCAGTCTAGGCCTAAAGTAAGAATTTTTTCCGACTAAATTTACGAAGTTCCTCTAGAAATTAGTATGTTGAGAGACTGTTGCGTTTTAACTGCTGTAACTTGCTATCATGCTGAAGAACAATACTTTAACAATGGAAATAAGGTAAATGTAATCGAAACACAACATTTTTTTTAATTATAGCTTTTATTATATTATTACGAATCATACAATGAAAGTATTTACATGGACTGATAGAGGCTGTGTACCACGACAAAAATGTCGGTTGGACTTTGTGAGACCGTTATATCAGAAACTCTCAACATCCACGTGTGAAGACTATGTTTCAAACGCAATGGAAAAGGTTAGTGACGTAGTGGAGGATAATAGTGACTGACAGTTCTCTGTAAACGAAATAATGGACGCTATTACGGGGAGGAAACCTAAGTGGAGAACTATCAAAACAGAACTGTTGAAGGTATATGAGATGAGGATCGAATACTCCGTGATCGCAGGATCCAACTGCTTCAAGGTACTAATAATTTGTTTTAGAGACACCGGGTAAAAATTGCTAACCAACACTTGGTATGATAACAAGGAAAACAATGATAAAGAAGAGCGACTAAGGATCGTCCGAAAAACTGCTGAAATATAAGGCAAGGTATTCAGAGTGAAGTGAACAATTATAACACTTACCCGCCTAGAAATAACTTCTTGAAGGATGCAGATTCTCTCCCAAAATCCCTCCAAACCTTTCTTGAGGAGGTTGTGTTGGAAAAAACTAAGAAAACGGAGGAATCAAGGAAGAAGTGTGTTGCTATTGGGCATGTCATCACATCAGTTCTGTTGTCAGGCCTCGTACCGTCTTTGTCACCCATACTGATAGGCATCTCCCTTCTGCTCCACAGCAAGTACGCCTCTAAGAACATGATTGATCTTTTAGCAAGTCAGGGTTTCAGCTCATCTTACTACGAAGCACACAAATTGGAATTATCTGCGATTGCCCACGCTCAGCTAACCTACAAGCCAGCTGTATTCAACTAACTTGTTTTTGATAACGTGGATTTCAATGTTTGCACCATAGACGGGCTGAATACCTTCCACGCTAAGGGTGGGATTAAATGTGTCCCTCCATCCAAAAATGTTGAAAGAGGTTCAGAAATACCAAGATTGAATTGCCATCAATCATTGTAAATACATTCATTATATTATTCGTAATAATAAAATAAAAGCTATAATTATAAAAGTTCTCTGGACTTCGGCACCTTAGGACGCGAAGTGTTATTGATTTTTCGCAAAACGTCGTGATTGTGTATACTGCATATTAATTTGTTTACAGGATTTTGTGTTGTGCTTTGTGGTTTTGTGTAACGCGAAGCCTTGCTTCGAAGAATTTTGATTTGACGACACCACGTCATGTCTAGCAACTGTACATTTGGAACAGCAGTTCCAACCTTAGGAACCCTAGCAGTTGGAACCTTTAGGTGGATTAAGTCCATTAAGAGTTTAGTCTATATACTATAATACTATAAAGAGGTAAAATTTGTTTGTTTGTTTATTTGTATGTATGGGGTAATCTCTGGAACTACTGAACCGATTGAAAGAATAGTTTTACTAATAAAAAGCTTTACTATCCCTGAGTAACATAGGCTATAATTCATTTTGATAAAAACATTTTTTATTTCAATATTTGTAAATTTAGTCGGAAAAATTCTTAGTTTATGCCTAGACCGATGAATTACCTTAGCAACCAATTGAATAAAATAAAAGGCAAAACAGCTGTTTGCTCTATTTCCATTAACGCCTGATTTCAAACTTTGAAGCAACTGTTTTTCGTATTTCTAACTCTTAGTTTAGGTTCTTATTAAAGTGTAGGCCTACACCAGAGCCTGGGTGGTTCTTTTCACCTTTATTATAACTGCTGTTATAAAATATACGAAATAATTTGATTTGAACATTTAACATTATTTCCCATCTTAGCTTTGGGGTTATTATTAATCCTACACATTTATTATAAAAAAAATACATAACATTGTTATATGCATTGAATGTTCCAACGGGTTGGCGTGTGGAGCATGCAGGGGTTTCCCCTAGTAGTTCATACAAAAATGTTGTGTTTCAATTGCAATTACCTTATTTCCATTGCTAAGGTATTGTTCTTCATCATGATAGCAAGTTACATCAGTTAAAATGCAACAGGCTCTCAACTTCCTAATTTCTAGAGGAACTTCGAAATTTAGCATACACTTAAACATTCTATAACTTTTGATTGGTTGAAGATAAAATTGCAAAAGTGTATATAAAATTGAAGAAATTTTAATGCTCTACAACTTCGTTACTGAACATTTTTCTGAGAAATGGTCGTGGGAGGCATTATAAGCAAATGTTTAGCATAAAGAGTTCGAGGTAAACACGATTTTTTCGAAAATTGTCGATTTTCAATAACTTATATCTCGAAAACCGTTGGGAATTCGACAAATACGTACTGTATTTTATAGAAACTATTTTATATTAAATGTAATTAACTTTCATTTTTATTTTAAACATTTTTTCTACAGTGCACCGTTTCCGAGAGATAAGCGAAAAACCTAAAAATGGGACCTTTCCACCACCCTCCCGCCTTATGCTCACCTCCCAGGGGTGGGGACTTTTAGTATGTTTACCTCCTAACTACTCCTAACAAAGTCCTGAAGTCAAAAATTATCGCATATTCCATGCACTCTACACCCCTCTTTTGAGCACTCATTGACTGGACTATAGACAAATTTAACTATTATATTTTGACATTTAAAGTAATTAATTAAATTATAAATAGGCTAGTATAAAATGATGTAATTATTTTTGGTATAGGTTGTTTAATATTTCGCCGTAGACTACTTTTTAAGTAAGAACTGTAAAGCGAGTATTATATATATTATCTCTAAATAATAGCAGTGAAGCATTGTGACCCACTTGCTAAGTCTTGTACTATCTCTACAGCTTCCAAAACATTGCAATTATTTATAACGTTAAGACGACCGCAGAGCACTTTAATTTCTATTTTTAATTACTCTCCACTCGGCGCTGCAGTGAGGGGGGGGGGGGTTAGCTTTTAACAATCGTAACCTTTTTTGCAGTGAGAATTTTTGATCAGATAATTCGATAAACGAAACACATCGGTTTGAAACAGAATTCTAACTATAAACCCTGCGAATTCGTTACAGGGCAATTTACAACGGAATAGTAATAATGAATTCATTTTTATGTCATTTTTAGGACTAGTAATGTCAGTGGTGTTGGCCATTTAATTATCTACTTATATAAAGCTAGACGGTAACACTGATTCACTGACATTAATTATTAGGCACTTCCCGTAATCGGAACCCCATCAACCTTATACTTGAATTAAAGCTCTCGATGAGAAACTTTCGGGAAAATTGCCATAATTTAACATTTTTTAATTTTGGAAACACCTTTTGGGCGGGAAAGATTTTTTCAATTTCTTCATTTTCCCACTTTGAGCGCATTTAGTAA
>JAGFPH010000178.1:411250-421400 GCA_018207615.1 Philaenus spumarius | reverse complement strand
TAGATTCAGAACGATTAGTAGAAATGGTTATCTATACAGGTAGATTCTCTAATGCGCCGAGATAATTCATGGGGTGGTCATATGGTTCAAAATAAAAGAACTCCAATAAACATATGTTCGGAAACGATTCTTTTGCCAGCTATCCGCAATTTTTTCCCATTTTAAATAAGAATATCTCATTAACGTAAAATTTATTGTATACCCATTTTATTTTACAATTTTATAACTGTCAAAACTATTGAACAAAGGGTAACATTAAAGCAGCGTCCAATAGTTGCAACAACCATGCGTAGGCAATAACCATGCGTAGGCAATAACCATGCGTAGGCAATAATTAGTTTGCAAGACCAAGAAATTAAGTTGAACGTTGTTTTACAGTTACCCTTCATTCGAGTTTTGACAGTTATACAAGCATTAGAAAGGAAATGAAATTGGTTACAGTACAAAATTTAGTATTTACGAATTTTACACAAATTTACTATTTTCGAGGTATTTCAATTAAAAATGGCCACTATTTTGAAACGGATTATTGGAACAAGAGTTGATATTTTCGGTTAAACTGGGTCTTTACATTGATGAGTAAGTTGTACAATTTTATCTTAATCAGTTAGAAGATTCTAGAGATTTCAATTATTTAGTAAAATAACAAAATGTCGAATAGCTGGTGAAGGAGTTCCCGATATAAGTTTATAGCCTAGGAAGTTTTGTCTTTATTTTGACCCATAAGACCACCCCAGAATTATCTCGGCGCTTTACAGAATCACCCTGTATTAGCGATGTATTTAAAAAAAAGTAATTTGGGTTTCAACAACTTTTGTATGCAGATAGCGTTTGCCATTTCCACGCAGTTTCCAGTGTAGATCAAAAGTCAGAAATATTTCAGCTTTTATCACCCTCAGTTTACAACTTCACTCTAATTGAGGACTTTATTTTGACAAACAATCTGATACTTTGTTCGTATTTACTAAACTCATAAAAAAAAAACTTATCCGAATTGTCTTTATAATGTTTAAAGATTGCGGAAATTATTGAGTGAACGCAGGAAATACAAGGATAGCGGAAACTACTATTACTGGCATAGAAAATATGAAATGTTTGTGTAGGCTAGGTACTTTGCTAATCTTGTAATAATCCAATTAAAAATAGTTGCATTCAATGTTTAGTTATAGTTAAATTGATTGTAATTAAAGGATTAATAATATACGTTTGTTGCCTTAACAGGCCGCATAATTAATATATTTTAATTGAATTGAACACATTCATGGCACACAAGTTTCATGTGTCAAATGACTGACTCAAGCAAACCTTTGCTACTGCGCATCCAAACTCCGAGTGCTGTCACATAAGAATCCCATAATACTTTTCAACTCCGTGGGCGACTCAAGTATACAAATTCTAACCTACTTCCGGATAAACTGAATTTGGCACAGGCTTGTAACTTAAGCTTGTAAACGACAGAAAAAATCCCAAAAATGTGATTTTTTTATTTTTGACCCTCTTCAAAATTAAAAAAATTATGTAGGCCTAACTTTTTAACCGTTGGAGATATTGAGTTGGGAATTTTCCAAAAGATGAACCCCCGGAAAATTATAGACTTTATGTGTCTTAACTGAATTCCGTGGTAACTTTGTCGCGTACATTTTGATAAAAACGAATACGCCTTCGAGTGGTCTTTTGTAATTACCAATAAGGCCTGACTTTTTGACCTTATCTTTCTTATCATCTACAATACCATTATTATATTATTATTTTAGTCGTATTTTAATACACATTGGGCACATATATACTTTATATTAATTATTATCTTTGGTCACTCATTTTTAAACTTACAAAATAATTTAATATAATGCCATTTTTATTTAATAATATAATTTGGATGTATGCCAACTTTTGACTGACCAACTTTTGAAATAAATAATGTTTTGCTGTTTGGTTTATAAGACATTAAAGCTTAGGCCTAATAATTTTTAATAATTTATTTTAAGG
Organism: Philaenus spumarius; assembly: GCA_018207615.1. NCBI lineage: Eukaryota > Metazoa > Arthropoda > Insecta > Hemiptera > Aphrophoridae > Philaenus > Philaenus spumarius. Next base: position 419,414 of record JAGFPH010000178.1, on the reverse strand, counting down.
CAATGACTAGAGAGTTGGAGGCGAAATCTCTAACGAGAAAAGCGAGTACTATTATAAGCAATTGAATTACCATTTTTAATTGTGTGTGGTCAGCTAAAGGTTGAGGAATCTGAAAATACGATAGACTTATTTAGTTTTTTACTAAACCTACCTTAATTTTGAGGGGAGCGGTTGACACAGTGGCTAGCGTGGAAGCCCACGGCTGGTACCTCCGAACCTCCAGCACAGTTACAGTTACTGACGTTTAGTTTACGTACCCACAACTACTCCTTGTCTTTATTAGTCGTTTACACGAAGACGTTAAGGAAAAAATAAACATTAAAAAGAACTGGTAAAAGTAAATAGGATATTTATAAACAGTTTAAAAGAAATTAACTTATGTTTTCATTCATAGGTTTGTCAATTATTGTTTAAGTTGTCGGACAATAAACATACATTTTCCGTTAAAGGTAATCCTGGATTTTCCGTAATATTATCCTCCATCATGTTATATATTAGCCGCAAGCATGATGACGGGATGTAATTAAAAACAACTAAAGGAACTTTGCGGTTACCTTAGCGAGAGATTGTGAAATTGTTTTGGCCAGTAACACGACTAGGAAGTGGGTCAGCTATACCTCATTGTTAGCACACATAGATTACAACGGGTCTGTCCCTTTTGTCTTTTACTTGTCGTATTTCCACAACACACATTTACAACTCCTATTGAAATGTGTAAACTTTTGTAAATTGCGAACTAAAGTCAATTCACTGGGTGTCATGATTGTGGCAGAGTTTTTGTTAATACCTGAGTAATAATTACTCGTGAATTCAGCACAAATTGTACTATAGAGCTATTTATATTTTATGCATTTACCATTTATACAAAGAGAAAATGTACAGAATGTTTCCAACCTCCTTCCTTTATCCACGCATATTTTATAATCCCTCATAAATAAAGGTAGGTATAGTATTAGGCATGCTACTGAGAAGTACCCTACAGGTCAGTTTACAACGTTAAAGTTAACAGATGATTATTGTATGAACACTGCCTCCATTAGCTCAACTACGCATTTTAAATGAGTTTTCATTGAGCAAATGCGAGAAATATATTCTCAAGAAGCAATTGACAACGACATTTTTAAATCGGTGTTTTGAGGGGAAAGCACCAACGTTCCACTTCGGTCCACTAAAACTCTAGAAATAGAAGCGTTACTTCTACGAAAAACTCTTATCCTTTTATATATGCTGAATTATCGTTTTACTTCTGATTTTAGGTTTTTGGATATGTAGGCCTACTATGACAATTTTATGTAACTTATTTAAAAATAATTTACAACATTTCGTATGGTTAACTTTCTTTATTTTATTTAACAGCTAAAATAAAAATTTGGTTAATTACTCTATATACAGTATACATATAAGATGCCTTGTCCTGACTGATCATAGAATCAACGAAGAGCAAAAACTACGAAGACTGCGAATATATTGAAGTATATTCTTATAGGATCGCGATAAGAATGTGGAGCAGATAAGCAGTATTTCGGATCATATCAATGCTAAACAACACAATTTTAGGTTAGGCGTATTATTATAAAACAAATGCACGTTTTTTGAATGTATTTACTTTCATTACCATAGTAACCAACTTAGCAAATTTAGAATCACTTACAATAGTTATTCTTCACAACAATCACAACTAGGCTAACAGTTTTTTTTTAAAGAAGTTAGGTTAAAAAAATAAAAGCAAAAAACAACATAAAAGGCTTACTGTATTATAATTAAAACATCTTGTTATATATTATAGATAAACAGCTGATTTATATCAAAAGCTTAGCAACACAATTTTTGATTAGGCTTTTATGCTGAACCAACACAATTTTCTTGAATGCACGTGTCACATTCATTACCATAACAATCAGTTTGCAAATTTATAATCAGTTAATTTGATCATTCTTCAGAACCAAAACCTTTTTTAGGTTAGGATTATCTATATCTATACTAATATTATAAAGAGGAAAAGTTTGTTTGTTTGTTTGTTTGTTTGTTTGTATGTAATGGGTAATCTCTGGCACTACTGAACCGATTGAAAAAATAGTTTTACTAATAAAAAGCTACACTATCCCTGAGTAACATAGGCTATAATTCATTTCGTTAAAAACATTTTTTTATTTCAATATTTGTAAATTTAGTCATAGAAAATTTTAGGGTTAGGCTTAGAATGATAAATCAACACATGTATTTACATTTATTACCATAGCAACCAATTAAATAAAATAACAGATAATATAGATGTTTGCTCCAATATTTCCATTAACAGCTGATTTCAAAATTTAAAGCAATTATTTTTGTACTTCTAGCTTTTAGGTTAGGGTTTTAAAGTGTAGACCTGAGCCTTGCTGGTTCTTTTAACCATTATTATAACTGCTGTTATAAAATATAAAAAATAATTTGATTTGAACATTTAACATTATTTACCATCTTAGTTTTGAGGTTATTATTAACACTACACCTTTATTATAAGTAAAACATAACATATGATTTTAGAAAGTTCCGTTGGGGGTTGGCGTGCGGAGCACGCAGGGGTCTCCCCTAGTATAATAATATAAATAAAAACTTTGTAGGGCCTATGTATGGATGAGTATATTATTCTAGCTTAGATGGAACGGATGGGCCAATTTGAACCAAGCTGGTACACATATGCCTTTTTATCTAAAAAAAATATTTCTTGGTAAACACCCGTCATACCACTCCTAGTAATGGGGTGAGACAGGAATTGATATCTATGAACAATAGAAAGGTTAATGTCAAAATTGCAAGGTCTCTGAAATGTATAGTGACGCTCCAAAAATATTGTAATTAATATTCCGTGCAGGTAAAATTACAAATTGTTCCTTAATAGCGTTTCAAGCTCTTCTTTAATAATTTATACTTATTAACACAAAACATCATGGAGCGAAGAGAAGGAACAAAAAAGGGTACATGCATGACAGAACACAAGTCAGTGAAGATGTAAAACATACAAATACCTGTTTCAAGGAGAGTTATACTAGAAACTACGCTTATTTTCTTATATTTTATTTTTATACGTGTTCTGTTTCATCTGGAGTTTTATGTATTTGTTATCAAACAAATAAAGACAATGTAATCTATGCAATCAACAGTTCGAATCTTAATGTTCACACTAAATGAAACGTACAATATAAGTTCTGTATTTTATGCCTAATTACTAGGCAAGATTATGCGAAGTCCAAAGAAAGAAAAATTCAGACAGGAAATTCCAACTAGCATAGCATTCCCCAAGCACTCGTCTCCACTAAAAGAATGTATTCATAACATACCACATTTATTTTGCAATACAAGCAACGAGCTTAATGTTATATGATAAATAAATCCTTTAATGTATGACGATCTATGACGACTTTTGCAACATAATCATAATATTTTGACATTCAAAAATGTATTATTAGGAATAAAATCAGTGGATTGATCACTGGCTTGGTGATATGTTATTTATCTACAAAAATTTATCAAAACAAATAATAGACTTAATAACTGACTTTTAGACAAAGTTGTTTCGTACAACATTCAAGAAGTGATTAAGACACGTTTTTAATTTAATTGCACTATTTAAAAAGGTGAAATAAAAGAGGGAGTTATACCACACAGAGAATGTGTAATTGTGTTTACGATAAATTCGGCAACAGATTCAAATTACGAGTAAAAGTACACTACATTAATCCTCATGCTCCAACGTGTTTGTCGAGGCCTATTGGCATTTAAACCGTTAGGCCTACATTACCGGGTGTCCGAAGCGGAAACTCAACAAGTACTAAACTCGCTTTTTATTGGATAACTGAACACGTGCATTACATGCCGTTAATTATATTATTTTCGTCAGAACTTCCACAAATTAATTCCGATAGTCCGTGATAAACGTTTGATAGGCTATTAATATAGCGTCCTGACCGATTTTAATTTTGTAGATGGATTTTCATCTAGTAAATTTGATTGGACGATAATATTCCATTAGAGATAAGTGGTTATGAAGTAGGCATCGGTATATTGCCTGTAGTATAACGTAAGTTATTTATAATACTGCGTGGATGAAAACGTCACTTGCAACACCTCCACTACCTGGTGATGAATTGTGTTTTAATATGGACGTGTTCTAGAAATATGTAGGCTACACATGAGGATTTTCGCTGTGATTAAGACGGCTCTGATTTGTGTATTTTTTATCCTCTAATAGAATCGTATTTTTCGTTTTTGTAAAATAGTTTTAGCACACTTTTTTTGTTCTTTTTTCACAATAGAATAATTTGTAGTACATATTTAAATCTCACGGTGATCAGTTTTTGTTGTGAATAGCATTTTTTAAATATATTTAAACACTGTCGAATATATTACACTCGCAGTAATAATGAGACACAGTATTTATTACATTAAAAGACGGTATACTTTTATATAGTGATCAAATTAATAGTATATTAATAGGCCTAATCAAAATGACAGGTGGGAAGTAATTCAGTTAGGCGAAATAAAATATAAGAAAGACCCATATATTTTGGAAGCCCATTTATCAAATAAAGCTGTGATAAAATATAAAGAAAACGCGATAAATGGATAAAGTTGTCTCAGAAATACCAGATTTTCATTTTCCCTCTTCCAAACGGTCGGGGAGGGGTAAAAGGCGATTATGTCATGTATAGAGTTGAAAGTTTTTACGGTTAGAGAGTGTTATGGGCAAGGGAGAGGATAACAAAGTTCTTTGTATCATCCTGTCTTGACTTTTATAGGGCGACGAGGTATTGCTGCGCGGTGATTTAGAGCTTCTGAGAGGGGCTTAGAATAAGATTTCATATATTTTATATAGAACAAAATGTTTGCATACAAAAACAAATTTTATGGTTGAGGTTTTTATTGTAAGGATGGTTACACAAACATAATGAAGATCAATTTTCAGTTCGTGTAATAAGTTCTTTAGTGCTTTAGCCTTATAGGCTTTAGGAGTTTAACAGATTTGTAAAGCGTCTTATCTAGGACAAAAATAACCTTTGGACGGATTTAATTCAAAAAGGATTTGCCTGAAGCCTACAGTACTTTAGTAGAGCGTAAAAATAATTAAGGAACGAAAGAGTTAGGAATGCATATTTCATGCGAGACACGCAAAAAGAAATGTAAAACTCCGGGACGCTGTTCAACGAATAGACTTAGGTACGAGATTAAAAAGAACAATATACCAAAAGTATAAAGAAGTAAATTAAATAATAAAGTAGTTTTGAAGGTTCATAATGTGTAATTTGATAGGACGTCGTTGCCCCAGGCGAGGTTAGAAAAGACCGACCCACTTCCATATAAAGTGAAATAATATGAGGCAAATGAAAGGGTTTATAAAATGAGGGGCGGGGAGGAAGTCCACCCTAGAGCCGGGCTTTTGTGTGTTGTTGATTGTAGACGTCAACGTTTTGAAATCTTTTTGTTGAACTGTCGGCAGGTTTTATTATTTCAAGAATAGAGAAAATATTACTAACTGTAAAACGATGCATGTTTGTGAGTTGTGGCAAATAGTACAAACAAATTTCTTTAAAGGGCTCATGCAGAGAAAACAGATGTAGCAGACAATTGTATTCTTAAGACGTGTTATTAATCAAAATGCTTCACAAAAATCGCTTCTATATCAATTTCGATTTACATAAATATTTCTTCTCTTAGTTACTAAAATATGAGCATAAAGTTGTCTTAAATGATATATATATAAGTTACGTCTCGTGTTGAGGCGTTTGGATTTTTAAAAAACAAATATTATACTTGTACCTATTTAATAAAAATCCTTTTTATTTATTACAAACAATTTATTGTACTTGTAAACTATCTATAACAAATAATACGTAAACTACTAATGTACTTGTAGATGTTCACGGAGCGAGCTTCTGACTACGACTAAGGAATAATGGCTCTAAGCCTCTACATCTAAAGAATGCTTACTCAGCTAACATACAGTAAACGTTAACATTATTTATATAAACTAGGCATTATTTGTGGATATAACTCCTCCATCCCTAAATAGAACTTCGGGGATATGCCGAGATCTCTGCTGTGGCTGAGGTGTTGGCTGACTCGAAGTCGAATACATTTTCTTGGTATACTTGTATGTTGCGTATAACATAACAGTAATTACAATGCAATATAGTATTATTGTCCATACACTAAAGTTTGTAGTCAATTCTACCATTTTCTTTACCTTTGATATTTTATTCAAATTTATTTGGTTTAAGTCCAGTTTATGTAAATTGATGGAAATATCTGGCTGCTGATCTGCCTGTAACACAAAGTCTGTAGCATCTAGTATTCTAGGATGCCCTATATTAGTACTGGAAGAATGCAAGAGTATTTGATTATTATATTCAACAACATCGTTATTGTTATTAATGTTTAATAAAAAGATTCCATTTAAAGACATTTCATTAGTTTCTTTAGCACTTATAACTTTTAAAACTTCTTTCTCAGGAAAGATTATCAGATATTGTTCAATTTCTGGTATCCAGTTAATAATGTTTTCAATAATCTCCAAGTTCACACACATATTTACACTTACTAAGGCTGGGTTGCATCAACCGGGATCAAATACCTGGATCAGTAAATCCTGGATCAATTATTTGATCCAGGTATGGTGCAATAGAAACCAATACAACTTTCCTAGATCCTGGATCAAATACAACTTTAATCCTAGATCAAAACTGATCCTGGTTGGTGCAACTCAGCCTAGGAGTTCCAAAGTTTATTATAGAATTTTCACATATAAGTTCATGGTGAGTAATTTGGGAAAACGAGCATATTTGGGCATTGTGGATCTTGCTATTGCACTTATCTTTTAAACCTAACATTACAATTTTATTAGACATGGTTTTATGAACTAAAACATATCTTACTCTAGGTATAATGGTTACATAATTTGATTCATATAATGTAGGTACAGAGGTTAGTTTATACAAAGTATAATCAATTGGTTCCACAATAGGTAAATTAATAAAATATACAATTTCTTTAGAATTAATATTACAATTAATCTCTAGTAAGTTTTCAATTTCCCAAATATTATTTAAACTAGGTTCTATAGGTAATTTACCTTTATAATAACTCTTAATTTTGTTTATTTCCTCAAACAGTTCCTGTGCAGATATTACACTTGGATGTAGCGTTCCTAATTTACAAAAAGTTAGAGAATTTTCTATATCTTGCATCAGATGTAACATTATATTGTATACAATATTTAATTGATTTAGTATATTTCTAAATTGTTCAATTTCAAATTGTTCATTGATTTTTTGGTATACAACTAGCATTTTAACTTTTAATTCTTGAAAGTTTTCTTCAATTACATTTATTGTTTTATTGAATTCATCAATTATATTTACATTAATCGAATATTGATTATCCAGTTGATCTAACACATTACTTTGGTTATTCTTTAAATCAGTCAATATTCTTTCATATTTTTCACCATCATAGGCATCTAGATTACCTGTGATAAATTTTACAATTGATCCTAAACCATTAAAAATGCCTCTTTTACTTCTGACGTCTTTTAACATAATTATTTCTAATTTTTCTTCTATAACACTCTTTGTATGATTAATATACTTAAAGTAATTTAACATGTCTCTTATTTTATTCTTACTCTCTGATACTTCTCTATTATACATATTCAAACTATAAGAATTTACAGTTTTCATTAAAATGGATTAACACATGGTCATAGTAATTTCCTATATTATAAAGTTGGGATATAAATTTTTCAAGGTTAAAGTTATGTTCAAAGGTATGGTAGGATGTTTGGAGTTTTGCAATGCCAAGGTCTATTGGGATCACTCCTACATTTTTGGAGATGTCTTTGATTTCTACTGTGGTTGCTGTGTACAGCGTGATGGACCTGGAACACACGTAAAAGGTTTGGAATGAGAGGTTTTCTTCTTTTTCCTGGGCCTCTTAATATTTGACAAGTGTATTTTTCCTTTTGTATTAAAATGTCTTGTTTTTATTTCGGCTGTTTTCCTTTCCGGGTCGATGGATATAACTTCTTCTTTATTATATTTATTTTTGGTTTTACCCTGTTTTTGAACAGTTTTTACATAGCCTAGACTTCCTGTGGAATTTCCGGAAGTGGTTCCTTGCTTACATTTCT
>JAGFPH010000178.1:373890-383997 GCA_018207615.1 Philaenus spumarius | reverse complement strand
ACTCTAGTAATCCTTATAATTGAGAAACTATCTTGCCGATTTCAATTTTAATAGTACAATTTGATTTGTTCTGCTAATGGAATTGGTTGCAAGTATTAAGTTAACGTACGGTTTACTTTGAAATTTATAAATTAATGTTGTTACAAATAGCACAAATTTACCTTGAGTATGATATGTTTCTTGTGCATTCTGATTTATGTAGATTTAATTGGTGCAATGGCATACATTCCACTTGTGCTGTATTTCCTGTGCTTCGATATTGCCAAACTAAACTTAACAAACATATTGCGCCAGAATTAATGAATAATTCCTGTTCTGATTTCGTCACCTATATCATAGAAAGGAGATTCGAAGACGTGACAACACCGAGAAGAAATCAGCTGTAGCATCGATTTGTTTGCAAGCGGTTGCTATGGTTGCATAATGTATTTTACACTAGCTCTGTGTTGCTAAACCGTACGCCGTACGGGATTATACTGGTAAATGGATTGTAAATTTGCTTGTTGTCAACATCCCTTACTCAGCGTAAAATGTGCAGCTGAATATGTAAGATGTTAAACCGAGGGGAAACGAAAATTATGTTGTTTCTGATTTACAGCCGTAAACGTTTCTTTAAAAACGCTTGTTATATGTTTCCTTGCCAAAGAGTAAGACTTTCTTTAGGTGCTGGATGTGTTTTCTTATATGTGTTTGATTAATATTGTAACACATAAATATATTATTTCTTTTTTAGCCCATTATTAATTTTATTATCTTGGTCTTTTGATTTCAGGTGAGTTCACTATACTTTAATTTAATGATGCTGAGACAACCAATATTAGATAGTGACATTTGTGAGTAGATATTCCTATTGTTTATTTGTGAAAAGTTGATTTGAAAACTACCAATATCTACATTGCATAATAAGTATAACAATATCTTAATCTGCGAACTTCAGATTAACGAACCTCAGGTCGAAAGACTTCTTAAGAAAGTATGCCATTTCCTTGATCTGGAATAAATATTTGCTCTTTTATCCGGATAGAGAAGTTGATTATAAGGAACAATTATATCAACATTATAAGGCTTTATAACCTAAATTGTAAATTCTGATTTAAATGCTTCCTTTACTTTGCGGAATGAAATATCTTGTGGGGGGGAGGGGGGGTGTCTACACTCGATTCCACGTTCACCGTGCAGTACAGGTCTTACGGGAGAATATACATGCTACTACCATTACAGGGAACATCACGTTTATTGTCATGCGGGTTGCGTCAACTGACCGAGCGTAGCATGGGAGTTGATGTTTTTTAGTTGGCTACTATCGCTGAGACTGGGCGCTCTGTACTGCACGGTTATAACTTGGAATCGGGTCTAGTTTATGAATTTATACTTAATTAATGTGATGCAGTACCGAGCTTTTGAATGCTGTATATCATTAGGGTACAGAACCTATTTTGTCATTCAACTAATTTTAAACTGACTATTATTTGTCACAAATGTCCCATATTTACTATTCATACATTTTAATAAATTTGAATTTCCAACATAAAAGAGAAAAATTTCAAAAAAATACAGTTTATTTTATAACTCGAATATTCTTTTAGATTGTAATTTGTTTTCATTTATTTATTTTTGTGTCTCATACAAACATATTTACACGTTGAGGTCGATTCATACTATACAGTACGACACGGCAAGACACACTGACCAAGCGCAGGCAGGCACGATACTTGACTTGGAATATTTTGCTTGTCTTTGTCTGTTGATTAATTAATTAATTGGCACATGAACATTATGAGAAGCGGCCGGCGCAAAGTGCTTTGCACGCCAACCCCCGTATTGGAATACACGATGCATTGCGAGATTCGCACGCCAATTTTTAGCCTATGTGCTATGGACGCACATGTGCGTCTGCTTTAAATATTAGTGATTATTACCCTACGTAGAAAGGTTAAAAAATTAAGTAATTTCTACTCATTTATTCTATAAATATTAAAAATAAAAGGTCAGCCCCTAGCATAGGAAATACGAAATTTGCGTAGCAGTGAACGTGTTAACAAAATAAAAGTTCAGCAGAATACAGTATTCCTTACACATTAACTTGATTTGATGTAAGGCAATATACGTCCCTAATGTACACCACTGGGAAGTTACACTCCATTTGTTCTGTTGATCTCTCCAGGCTTAGCATTCTGGCTTCATACTACGTGAATAAATTGTACGCTTTGTGATATATTTAACAAAAAACTTTTGACAACGTCGCATTTTATTTTGCGAGTTGAACATTACGCGTAAATGCCTCAAAGGCTTTGAAAAATTAAATGTAGCCTAAATTTATGTTATACTTTAAACTGTTGCAGTTTTTATAATATTAAGTAAAAAGATCGCTAATAGAAATAAAACTTTTACTAAAATGTTAGGCCTACATTTAATATTATATACAACATACTTTTCACGACTGAAAATTCCACTACCTTATTATTGTAACTATTCTGAAGAATAGAGATTATCCGATTAAAACAACTATCGAATATTAAACCAATACGTATGTGGCTTAAATACGTAAATGTGTAGCGCATGAGTAAACTATTGGATTTTACAACAAAAAATAATATAAGCAAAATGTTTGCTATTTATAATGCCAAATACACAGTGCTTAACAGCACTCTGTTGAATTTCCCCGAAAAATTTAATTTTGTTTTAACTTCAACTCAGAATAAATATCGAAAAGTACTAAACGTGATAAATAAAAATATAAATACATATATAAACTGGTGAAAAGATGGAACACTTTTTCGAGACTTCGGCACGTCCGGACAGAACTCATGAATTGAAACCCGATACGCTACGATTTTTAACTGTTAAAATTGGGTTTCCCGTACCCAAACACATATAAAACGAGACCCTACACTGAATTTAAAAAATTTTGATCCCAAAAACATATAAAACGATACCCCACACTGTATTTTCAAAATGTTGACCCAAAAACATGTCCCCGAAGCGTTACGACTTTTTAACTGTCAAAATCGGTTTTCCCGTACCCCAAAAAAAACATATAAAACAATACCCCCACACTGTATTTTCATAATTTTGACCCAATATTTTCAAAATGTTGACCCAAAAACGTGACCCCGACGCGCTACGACTCACGCTAGAAAGGTCAACTCTCCGCTATAAAATTACGAAGATTTTGGTACCACCAGAAGTTTTCTATGTCTGTGAGTGCTTATATCGTGTTTACAGAAAAACGGACACACAAAATTATCGCATGATTTCAATACTTCGGCATTCTAATGCGAGCAGAAGTAATGTTCTACATGTAGGATTGTCTTGTCACCTAGACTCTCATTGAGGCGTCTTTATGACTGGGATTAGCGTACCTGACTTCCAAGCTTAAATTATCTGGTTCTAATCCCAGTGAAGATCATAAGTTTTAGTGTTGTTGTAATACCAAAAACGTTGACTGGCGAAAAAGATAATATAACGAAAGTCTCTCCTTTATACATTTTTCAGTAACTAGAATGACGCAAATTTACTTTAAAATTAACACAAATGTACTTCAAACTATAAACCTTGAAGTTTAGTTGAAAACTGTAAAAGTTGATTGTTATCATTTATGTGTTCATTTACCACAAGTGCCACAGTTACATTTCATTTATAATTTGTTTAGTAAAATAAATTTTGTTAGTTCAAAACATTCGACAAAGCTTCTACTCCCGCTTATTGTTTCCAGTTCTATAGCAAAGTGAAGGATATGACATTAAATATTGACAGTATTGTATTAACAGTATTCAACGGCTCAATTCGGTTTGACTGAAATCGATTAATTAATCATAAACAATCGTGTTACGTGTTACTAAACTCAACGCGGGGTATATTAACGGTATTCATTTTATACTTTAATTAATGAAATTGGATTTGGTCCGGTGAGAACCAATTTTTATTGTCACCGAAGTACAACATAATAAAATGTTTTACGTGTCACTGAAACTGATCATTTATTAGGTAATTAAATGTGTGTAAAAAACGTATTGAGGGAATTATCAGTAGCTAACTGCCTTTCAATTCCATCGTTTGTTTTGGTATATCCAATTAGAGTACTGTGACCTCCAATTTTGTTTTGACGTTATGGTTAGGCCTATATTGCTTGCTCATAATCACCTTAAAACATATGTAAACACAAAGATAGAAAATTGTTTTATATTTCTACGCTATGAGCAATGATTGACCGCGTTATTGATGTATCAATAAATTCCTCTGTTGCGCCTTTAGGTTATTATTTCTAAACTTACAAAATAAAACCCCATCACCATTTGGTATTGAGACCAACTTTGGTGCAAACCAATACAAAGTATTTGTTTTATCTTTAAGCCTTTCAATTTGCGACCTCACTTACTTGATATTTGTGTATTCGTACAATATTTACTTGTTATATTTCAAAGAATATTAACTTCAAGCATTTATTATCTAGTTTAAGACTATTTGAAAACTCCGTTGTAATAATTGCCATCTTCTAAAAAGAATGAACTATTAGTCAAAACTAAAATGTTGGTAAATATAAATGTCACCAGTCAACAAAACCATCAGCAAATCAAGATCCAAGGTAGTTCCATAAAATGATTTATTAAAAAATAAGTAGTTCTGCACGGTTATTTACCAATAATCTTAGACTAAGCTTAATTAAATCAGAAAACATGGAAATTCACCTCGAAATTATACCAGTTTGACTCCTAAACGATATACATTTTTTAAACTCGTAACTTTCAAAAACACAAATCGAAATAATTTTTGTTCAGTAATTAATTATAAAGTTGGATGCCATGTTGGGAAATAGTGGCTTTTTGAACATAATTCTCAAAACAAATGTTTAAATTATTTGTAGGCTCTATAGGCCTGTTCCATTCTTGTCGTTCACACGTGAATTTTGAAGAACCAATTTCTTTTATTACTAAATGATTTTGTTGAAGTACTTAGTTTTTTACAATTAAATAAAATTATTAATCAATAATGAACACAAGTATTTTGCCTTAAAAACAGAATAATAGAAATAATAAAATTTAATAAAGACTACAAATAAATAGCAAATTAATAATAAATTACTGTTCTGTTTTTAATTTAATTGTTATTGTACATTGTTTAAGGCGTCTTGAGGCTGTACTAATAGGGTTTCTAAATCTTAAATGATTCAATCACTTTAATTAAAAATATTGCCGTGGGATCCATGATATACGTGCACACTGGTGCTTCACTACACTATATTATATCAAGCAATTTAATTTATTTGAAAAGTCAATTTATTATAGCTTGCAATTCACAAGTCTATTAGTTAGAGTGGACTATTTCCAAGAGTTTCATTCAAACAATGCATTACTTTAAAAATAGTAAATAAACACATAGTTTGTTTTAATTGTTAGGCTGTTGTCATCATTTATAATATTCGGTATGGAGTCATTTCTATAATTCTTAAAAAATAATTTTGCATAAGCTGTATATATTGAAAACATTGAAGAATAAAACAAACTGAACAGTAAAACCAATCGTTATGTAGACAGCAGACCAGTAGACCAGTTCCAGCATCTTATGTAGACATAGACAATAGAAGTGATTTTTACACTGTGCAATTGAACATATCATTCAAAAAAGTATAAATTTTAAACTACCAAATATTATTTAACTTTACTGCTGGAGAGGGCCGCAATTCCCTCGAACTCAGTCGAATTGAGTTTAATTAATTTCATTAGGTAATTATCGTCTTCATTTTACCGCGGCGAACAATTGTTTTTAAAAGCTTTGTTTAGTATATTCGTGGTGAAAATAGCATTTTCAAAGTAATTAATACAATTTGCGAACATTATTTTCAGTTGTGTTTTACCTTGTGGGTTAATTAATTATACAGTCTCGAAAAGAAGCCGAATTGCCCAAAAATAGAGGAACATTAAATTAGGACAAAATACGATGTTCATTAAAAACCCTCCCTACTATTTTTGTTCGATTATGTTGACTGTGTATGTTTATTTATTATAAACATCAAATTACTTCCTGTTTTCACGAACTTGTGATTTATATTATGTATTAAGTCTTAGACGTGAAAAGGAAACGGACACTTCGTAGGGAACTTCTACTGACAATAGAATCAATATGCCGGACACAATAAATCACTAGCAGTTAAATATATATTACTGTTCAGGTCCGTTTAGGCTTATTTCTTTCAAATGGCAACAACATGTTTTGTTTATCCTTCAAAAAAATTATTAGCACTTTAGATTACAAATAATACGTTAGTTTTTATATAAAAACTGCATTTTTAAGGTTCCATATTTAAAAAAAGAAAAAAAACGGAACTTTACACAATCAGTAGTTTCACCTGATTATAAAGCACCTGAAAGCAGTACGAACTTTAAAAAAATAAAAAATCTGAAAATATAACTAATTTATCTCATAGTGTAAAAGCAGCTTTACATCTTAGAATTATTCTTTATTACCGTATTTCTGCATAACTAGTAGGCCTACAAATTCATTGATTGCAGTAGTAGATATAATAGTTTATTCTTGGAACACATCTTGATTGCATTTGTTAGTGTAAATGGTAAGCAGCTTTATTCTTTGTTACCGTATTTCTGTGATTGAATAACTAGTAGGCCTACAAATTCATTGATTGCAATAGTCGATATATAATAATTTCTTCTTGGAATACATCTTGATTGCATTTGTTAGTGTAAATGGTAAGCAGCTTTATTCTCTATTACCGTATTTCTGTGATTGAATAACTAGTAGGCCTACAAATTCATTGATTGCAATAGTCGATATATAATAATTTCTTCTTGGAACACATCTTGATTGCATTTGTTAGTGTAAACGGTAAGCAGCTTTATTCTTTATAATACCGTATTTCTGTGATTGAATAACTAGTAGGCCTACAAATTCATTGTTTGCAGTAGTCGGTATATAATAATTTCTTCTTGGAATACATCTTGATTGCATTTGTTAGTGTAAACGTTAAGCAGCGTTATTCTTTATTACCGTATTTCTGTGATTGAATAACTAGTAGGCCTACAAATTCATTGTTTGCAGTAGTCGTTATATAATAATTTCTTCTTGGAACACATCTTGATTGGATTTGTAGTGTAAACGGTAAGCAGCTTTATTCTTTATTACCGTATTACTGTGATTGCATAACTAGTAGGCCTACAAATTCATTGTTTGCAGGGGTCGGTATATAATAATTTCTTCTTGGAACTTATCTTAATTGTGCTTTGGTTAGTGTAAACGGTAAGCAGCCTTATTCTTTATTATCGTATTTCTGTGATTGCATAACTAGTAGGCCTACAAATTCATTTTTTGCAGTAGTCGGTATATAATAATTTCTTCTTGGAACACATCTTGATTGCATTTGTTAGTGTAAACGGTAAGCAGCTTTATTCTTTATTACCGTATATCTGTGATTGCATAACTATTAGGCCTACAAATTCATTGTTTGCAGGAGTCGGTATATAATAATTTCTAATTCGCTATAACATTTTAGTTTTTGTTCACTTAAAATAAAAATCTTCATGTCGCATGTAGGTCATTTTCATATCGTCAATTTTGCAAGGAAGGTACATTGAGCCAACCGGACGACGCTTGTGAGGTAGGTCATTGTACCAGAGACTGGTTTTTGACGCCTACAGTGTTTAGTACATTGAACCCAGGTGTTCGAGCAAACTCGTGTGTTTCCGTGGCGCGTGGCCGTTGAGATTCAAGGACAAACTCGAGTAGTTCCAGACGCAAACTCTTTCTTTTGTGATTATTTCTTTTTTTTAATAGTGAGACGGTACAGTCCAGAACGCTTCCATCCCCTGAAGGTGTTCATATTTTCTCATTATTGTTTTATATTTATCGAATTTACTTGCTTTGTTCATTTTTTTAAAGTAAAGTAAATCTGAACGGTGATGAAATAACTTTTAAGGTGCGTTATAAATTATTGTCTCTTAAAATTTGTTAATATCTCCCGTAAATGTCCGTAGGCCACACCAGCTGACCACAGACTTCTAACTATGGGTAACTATGATAATCAGATAGCATGTTGTTTGCTACCTTTATTTAGAGACCTGACATTTTAATCAAAGCTTATGATTTCAAAGTTGCTATTCTCTCTTTATTTAGCTAGTCTCTTTATTTACTTTTGCTAAATTATAAACGTCAAAGATTTTGTGTAGATTAGTTTAACGGTTCTTACTTAAACTTTTTACAGTAAGAAATGTAGTTTATGATTTTACTTTATTTTAGGTACATTATTTACTTCTAAAATAAATTTACAAATGGAGGTAGCAGCAAAAGTTTGTAAACTATTAGACCACACTATACGCAGCGCGGCAGTTTTCCGCAGCTGAGGAGTATTACCAAGTCAAACTGTAAGTGCTAGAAGATATGGAGTAGCAGCTCAACTAGATGGTTGGTTTTTAGCATTTCAGTTTTTTTATTGCTGCTAGGCACCCGTGTTGTGTGTCTAACTAAATGGGTACCTGTCAAATATATGCGTACATTCGATAAGCATGGTAGGTATAATAGGAGCTGTAGGCGGTGGT
The DNA here is from genome assembly GCA_018207615.1 of Philaenus spumarius. Classification (NCBI taxonomy): domain Eukaryota; kingdom Metazoa; phylum Arthropoda; class Insecta; order Hemiptera; family Aphrophoridae; genus Philaenus; species Philaenus spumarius. The sequence goes on along the minus strand of JAGFPH010000178.1, from coordinate 375,451 downwards.
CGCTAAGAATACATTTAGAGTTGGCCTATACGGGAAAGTTTTTTAGTTTTTCATTTTTGTATACCATTGAAATATGGGAAACAAAACTACTTACATAAGTATAAACAATCAACAAATACATAAAAACAAAGGTAGATAAAAGTTTGTAGGCGTGAAAACAATGTAGTTCAACAGACTGAAAAAGCAATTAGTGTTTTAACCATTAGTTTTATGATAAATAATTTCATTTATTATAGTCTGACATTAATAAAGCATGTCTTTGTATGTTATTTCTAATTCCCCCCGCCTCTTTTTGCCCCTCTTTCTCATTAACTATGTAGTTATAACATATTTTCCTCGACTTTTTCACAGACAGTTTTATTTGACACATATTATTTATTATATGCTTGGGAGTGTTTTCCTCAACAGTCACTTTTCCTCATAGCTACTTTAAATGAAGCAGAACTCGTCGTTTGCACAATAATAGTTTGACTCAAACTTTCAGAAACATTTCGTGAAATAACTTTGCACGTGTGGTAATATAATATAATATTGAAAACTGCGTTAGTAATCTTATCTAAATAACCGAATAATGTACAGTAGGCTACATCAAATATAATATTAAATAAATAATTGTTTCTAAAAATAAAAATAAAAACACAGAACACAATTCTCACAAAAATACGTTTATTGGTCATACGCGTTTTAACGACAAAGTCGTCATCTTCAAACATTTGAACTTAAATTATCGTCATCGTCAAATAATTGTTATTAAAACATTTGTAACTATTTATTTAAATAAAACATAATTTATGTAATATTCAATGAAATACGATCAATTAAAATGTTATGCAAGGAGTTTTTACCATATTCGGTTTAAAGTGTCTAATACTCTTTTTTCTGCAGTTTTACCAAGAATAAATTGAATACGCGGTTTGTGTCGCTTTTAAAGTGTGTGATGTTCCTTACCCACATTAAATATATACTCTTACATGTCTCATCAAGACGACCACTGACACTGGATGTTTGTTATTTTCCTTCTTATTGATTATTTAGTGTCCTGGATTAACGCTTGATCACTTTAAATATTAGTTTCACTTTATCAGCAACCTACTGAAATAATGTGATGAGTGATGACATGTTCAGCTTGGAATTTCACACTTGCGCATAGTTTACAATAATTTTTAGAATTGAAATGAATTCCAATTTATCAAAACAATTTTGTTAGATGTTTGGAATTTTGAAGACAACCGAATATGAACCTACTTTTAAGGAATTGCACCTATTATATATATGCTTCACCCACAACTATAAACATAATTAAATACCCATAAGTATTTTAGAAGAACAATTTAACGTTTTACAGCTCCGATTAATTTTAACGTATGTACTGTTAGACTAATGATGACGGCATGGTAGCTTATAGAACAATGTAAACCGAACAGCATTATCTAGCCTTAACCGTTGTAGTCAAACTGGACGAGTGCGTTTAACCACTACGCCACTCTGCTCCCTTGTACTGCGACGGAACAAATCATCCTTATATAACAATAAAGTTTGTTTAATTTTATACATTAATTTA
>JAGFPH010000178.1:320914-370459 GCA_018207615.1 Philaenus spumarius | reverse complement strand
TTGATATTTTTGCTTTAATTTCCATACTTAGCTCTGAACATAACTATTGATGAGGACTTGTGCATCCATAATCACCAAGATACAGTTCTACATTTATATTACGGAATTCAATTAAAATTTTTATTTAAATTACAGTTATCAAGGAAACAAGTAACTACTATCTACTTTTTAATCAAATTTAGTTTAATTCCTTTTTATTACATTGTCAATTAACCCAGTCGTTGGACGCTCAATAGAGGGTGTATGGAAGGAACTTAACTTTTGACTTTTGGATTAGTAATGAGGTAAACATACCGTACTAAATGTCCTCACTCGTAGGAGATGAGCTTTGTGCAGGGGATCACGTAGAAGTTCCCTTTATCATTTTGCGCTTATATCTCGGAAACTATGCGTCCTAGCGAAAAGAACACTCTACGCGATAAAGCCCTAATTGGTGTGTGCATTACTATTCGTAAAAGTTGAAAGAATTTTAGTTTGCTTACTTCTAACGTGAATTGAATTAGCAATTAATTACAATTTAATGGACATTAAATTATTAAACAGTTAAATCAATATTATGAACTAATTTATTTTTATACTTTTTTTTAAACTAGAACAATTTCAATACAAAATATTCCGTAAACAAGTTTTAAGTGAACTAAACTCAGTGTTCAATGAAACTTATCATTTAAATGTTTAATCTCACTCACTGCTCACCGAAAACCCTCATGAAAAAACTTTATCTAAAATAAAAAATGTTAACAGTTTTTTCAGAGTTTTCTCCAGAAACATTTCACCTGACAAATTTTTTGACACTTGTTAATTTATTGGTATCTTACCGATGGTATTTTCTCGATTAATTACGTACAAATATTTCCCAGTTTGTAGGCGTAAATGAAATTAATATTGGTAAAGGTCATTGTAGTGAGATTTCCTCCGAACATTGTGTTTACAAATGCTGTGTTTTGCTGGTTTATATAAACGGAGAAAGGAATGAATTTATTCATCACTGAAACTGGCCAATTTGCAACTGAACACTAATCTAACTGATGACGTAACGCCTTGTCCGCGTTGGGAACAACTTCCACAGCTGGTGATAAAACAGCCTATAAGCTGTTTGGTCACTTTAATGTGTGTTTAAGTTCTGAGACAAAAAACTAAAAATTAAACTGAAATTCTCTAATTTGTAATAATTATTATCTCGAAAACGGATAATATTTAATATAAATTTTTCTTCAAAATGTGCATTTTTTAGATTTAATAATTAAAAAAACGATGATTGTATTTAAAAAAAATAATTTTGTAATTTTTGAATTCCCTGTATTTGTATACCTGAGTTTTTGTAGTTCCAGGTAAAAAATTACCCAACATCCGCTATTTTATTCAAACAGGATAACAATTATACTAGGCTATATTTCAGAATGTTGCTTTAAAGTTCACACAATTTGAATTTAAAACATTAAAAGAGTGAAATTACCAAATACATATTTGGATTCGTACAAAATTATGCCAAGATAGTTTCCTAAACAGTTTTGTATTATTTGTTTTCACAGCGTACCAAATCATATTGCAACATGGCGGGGTTGCAAAACTTGGTTACATAGGGGTGTGTGCTGGGTGGGTAGACCGCTCAGAGTTTTGTATCGGCATCGTGTTAGGCATCGTATACGATAGGAGCGACAAAAGATGAGCGACAGGTAGTGGAGGAGCTATCATACCATACCATCAAACAGTGAACTTGTTAAATTATTGTTTGAAAGTCCATTGGCTACAAGAAGTTTTTTGAAAAGTAAAAGGCGGTTTGGGATACATCCAATTGTCCAGTAATAAAGAGTGAAATGATACGTTCAACATGCAGTGAGCAACTGACAATATTTGTCAGGATCGAGCAACAAGCGATCACTCTGGATTTTGACGAATGGCGAATCCCAGAACTCTTCTATGCAGCAAACCCTAAACTAATTAACTTGGTTGTCGAGGGACATCTCTTGTCTCTCATCGCTGGTACCGTAGCCTCGGCCTTAGGTTCTGTTTTCCTTACATTTTGGAACTCTATGTCTAAGTACACAACATTCCAGCTGTAATTTTTAAAGTAGTTATCAAAACTAGCCTAACTATTGTTGCGATTTTTATTACATCTGTTTTCTAATTTGGTTATTTTTAAATCATTTAAACCATTATGGAAGCATTGTGATTTGTGATTTCGGTTTAGAAGTTTATAATCAAGTGATTTTAAACCCTACTAAATCTTTGGAAAACGTATGATTTTAAAACTAAAAGCTTTAGTTCTAGCTTAATAAAGAAGTTCTAGTTTTTTAAAATATACAATTTGTAAAATCTGAATTGAGACGAATTTATAGAAATATGTTTGAATTTTGTGACAGAAAAAGTATGAATTATTGCTTTCTCGAAATTCGAACAACGTAGCCTACATCGGCAAATAAATTAGTCACATTGTTTGTATTCGTAACATTTGTTCTGTCTAGTCACTTGTCACTTGTACTTTGGGTCATTCTGGTGAAGCATGACATCATGGCGCATTGTTAGGTTATTAGTAACTCCATTCATCGAATGGTATTGCATTAAAAACCAGTAAAACTTTATGAATAACACTAACGAGTGGGCGTTGATAGTTTCCGTGAGTCATAACTGTTAACGGAAATGACTAAATTTATCTTCAAAGGAAAATTACTAAACTACACGCAAAAATAGTAATAAGTAATTATTATTACTTACAAAAATAATAATTAAAAGTGTATTAACGTTATTCGGTTTCACTTTTTCCTCTTCATTTAGTTTTAGATTTGCGATTCACATAAAAGCTATGTGAATAGAACATAAGATATCATTTCAAGTATAATTTTTTCAAACTTTTGAAATCATGACTACGGTTTTGTTGATAAGCAAAGGGTATGGCTAATTTAAAATAAACTGTACTTATTGAAAGCAACAGTTCTCTTTTTTAATTGGAATATTTTTATTAATTTTCAAATCAACTAATGATTGTAAATGAAAATAATTTTTCTCCTTTGTTTAACGCCTTTATTTCCTGCAAGTTAGAGCAAATGGGAACGAAAACTTTTCAAACATCTTTGTACTTTAATCAGATTTGAGCCAAGGACCTCAAGCTTTGTATTCAGGCTACCTCAGCTACACGACCGCCAAAAATATATCAAGTATGACGGAGGAACAGCCCATTGACAATTTATTTTGCACCATCATAAATATTTTCCTCTTATTCGTTGTGATGGAGTAATAAAACATAACTTCTCTACTACGTCGGTTTAAACAGTAAAATATGAAATTTGATGGACGTAGTGTAGTGTAGCTAGGTTGGAATTCTCTAGTCAATTCGTGATGGGCTACAATGGTCTAGCAAGATCCAATTACCCACTGAGGCTATAATACACGCACGTCAGTCACAAGCCTTCCCATCTCTTTCTGACAATTGAATCAGCTCATTTGGATCGATTTCAAAACACGTCTGTACTTGAATAACTCCCCCCCCCCTCGTCTCCTCCAAGCTCGTCTCGGAATTGTGAACGTGACAATATGTTTTTATTAACAGCCTGGTGTTTTGTAACTCGGTTTTCTGTATAATAGCACACTGTAGAAAGATGAGGTTAGAGATGACCGCAACACGTGAATACAAAAACAACACATTGAATTGTGTCAGAGACGGAGGAAAATAGATAACTTACATCTCAAAGAAAATATATACTCGGGGAGTCCACTGTCATGCTAAAAAATGTTGTGCCAAAATTTATTTATTAAAATGCGAAGTGAGAGGAAGCCGTCTACTTTCTGTTGAATAGTCGTTTAACCTGACAATAACTGGCGGTTGCTTTCAGTTCAAATGCAATTTCTTATCCCAGTTAGACATTCACTGTGTTGAAAATAATTTTTAAAGGCATGTCTGTTGGACCTAAAATGTAATAAAAATAAAGAATCTTAACACCTATTCATTAATTTTAATTAATGAGGATTTATTATTATATTATTTTTCCTACATTAACGTTTAATCTTGAGATTATGTATAAATTATTATCGTTTTGAAATTTACAATGTTCTACTATTATGATATTTCAAATTACATTACAAACATAAACTCATTGACAAATAATGTGTATTTCATAAGGATGTAATTTGGACGTCCTATTTGTGTATGAATTAAAAGGAATACTAACCTGTTATCCATGTATTGTTTTCCAATTTCACTTTTCCGTAATCTTGTTAGCTTGGTTACCTGCCGGTCCCGAGATAGGTAATTTGTTGCTGGCTTTGTATATAATATTAGCTTTGACAGGACTACCTTGATCTCTAGGGAGAGCGGGAAAGGGTGCATTTCCCGGTTGTATACAATATCGGAACAGTAATGTTTGATTGTCGCTTTAGCTTGACGTGTAGCTGCGGCCTTTGTGGATTAACCACAATAGAATTTTAAACCGACTCTTGAGTGTGACGATATTAAGCCTCTAAATAATTGCGAGTCTTTAACATAGGAAGACAGGTTATTCTTCGGAGTTTGATTTAGTTTTTTATTTATCATTTCAATGTATTTATATAAATTTATTAAAATTATTTATTCCTAAAAATAAAATGAAAAGATATAAGCTCCTGTCTCTTTCTCAACTTCCCCTTTTCTGTTGCATTACTTTTCGCTTTTGGCTCAGATTATAATAAAAACAAGTTTGAGCTACGAAATTTTGTTTTCCTATACGTAGTTCTACGTTGAAAACGTATAGGCCTACTTCTTTTTAAAGAAATGGTTATAATTTGGGAACAATAACAGTTGTCAGATCGAGCAAATCGTCAAATGTACTAAAATTTTAATTTAAAAAATGCATCAACAATTATTTTATTTTCGAAATGTCTAACTTTATAACTTATACTATTTTCTTCGACCACCACATATATTTGTAAACATTAGGATACTAGGCTCGTTTTATACTAATGGATATTATATAAGTCATAAGAACACCATTAGTCATTATCTGACTTACTTAAAATAAAGTAGCGTTTAGAGAAAAAATGTTTGCCAAATTAAAACAATTCCTTATTTAAAGTATATTATTAATTTTAGTTTTCCCTTAAAAGTATTAAGAAAACTATCTCTGATAAAGTTTCTTTCAAGTTTAAAAGCTTATTAAACTATTTAAACTTCCCCAGTTTTTGAGCATGTGCTAGGATTATGGATGTCGTTCCAAGAGCAATGTAACCTACATCGTAGGCGTACCATTAACTCTAAAGGTTATGCAAGCATTGTAGCTGAAAGTTTATCTCTAGCCCTGCATTAGAAACTGCATAGTAATTAAGACTATAACCTACTAAAAAATGCATCTCTGTTTCTACATTGAATCTAACAGAACTTTCTATTGCAATTTTTGAAATACGAAACCATTTTACTCATGGCAATATCTTATGAGCTTAAATGTTTAAAATAAAATATATAGGAACTAATTAAATGCAACTAACGCCGCCTCATCTTAATGGTGTTCCAAAGACATTTTGCATTGAAACTTAACTAACCGAATAAAGGAAAATCAAGGAGAAAATATCGCTACAGAGGCTGAATATATTACGGTCATTTGTGAGATATTAGATTTGCAGAACTCTCATCTCGTCCGGAGCAAACGCTTTGTTGATTGTAGACATGTCAGTCCCAGATGAGGTTTATTTTCGTGAGACAAATTTGCATTTCTAGTTGCGTCATTTTTTAAGAAAGAAATGTTGAATAGTTGTTTTCATATGGAGAGACTTATATGTTAAGATAATTTATCATAAAAGAATATAAAATACGCATAATGCGAAGTTTCTTTGGGATTGCATTAAAGTTTTTCGGGTAGTAAATCAACGTTTCTCATGTTTCTGTCAGTTCTCAAAAAAGTTATTTTTCATTCCTCAAGTCTGGTCTGCCTCGGGTCAAGTTGTTTCAGTTTGTTTTCTTTATTCGTTGGGTTTATTTTTGTTTCATTCTATGAGCTATTTATATGAGTTTTAGAATAAAATAGAAATTTAACAATGCCATAATTTAATAGAATAATAAAACGATTCTCGAAGGATTTTATTTTCATAGTAAATTGATTGATTAACGTAAAGTGATCAGTCGTTGTACGGTAAATTAATATACTACTGCACGTTCAAATCATTAAATTTAATTGATATTAATGTGTATATTTCATTGTACACAATTGGTTTAGATATTCCTCTGTAGTTGATATTAAATTTTGAAACTCTTCTTCTTCCTCTTTTGTTTGGAAGAGTAAATATTTTTATTTTTATTTTAGTTTTGAAATAATAAATACAATTAAAATACACTGAGGTAAACCCAAGGACGCAAAACCCTTGCAACGTGCCTCTCACATAATTATATATTAATTTATCTTTTAGTAAAGATGTAAAATTAATCATAACCTCAAAACTAATATTTAAAGGTTTTAAAACTATTTATAAGCCTAAACTTTATTTTATTTTTATAAACATTATATACAATAATACATAAGCAGGGAGTGCACAAATTATGGTTATGGATGTAGGTTACACATAAATTGTTTCTGTGTGTATTTGCGTGATTATACAGCAAAAGATATACAAAAACATTTAAATAAATTGTCTATGGATATGGTTCAATAAAGTTTTTTATTGCGAATAAAATTGATTGCAACGCACGCTTGAATGTATTTGAAAAATAAAGTTTTTTCTTGTCTTGTTTAACTTGAGTAGCGTTCTAATAATGTTTACTTAATAAAGCTTTGAAAAAATCAAGTGATATTAAAGGCTGTGTTTACAACAAACATTGTGTATTGATCGGCTGACAGTAATAGCAACCGATAAACTTTGTCAAGATTTGAACTGTCCGTCAAAAATGTTGTTCCAGTTTAACGTATGGCAATTATAATTTCATTGTTGAATGAATGCAGTATATTGTATGTATCGATCATTATTTTAAACCATTTATAAAAAACAATTGACCAACAAAGAAATACAATCTGTTCATCTATAATTCTAAATTATATTTAATCAAAGTCCATCATAGTTTTAATATACTTTAATTACTCATTCCATATGGTACTAATTATTACAAATTACTTAAATTAACGGTAAAGTACAAATAAAATTATGAAACAAATTGTTACAAAGCAACACTTCAGTATACATTAATGTATTTTACATTATCTATGAAAGTAATTTAATCTAAATTAATTTACTTATACGCATCTAAATTTTATTACATTTGATTTATAATTAATACACTTCACTAAATTTCTTTCCTGTTTTAAAGCTGTCTACTCGAAACCTGTTTTATAAACATGGATAAACAATCGGGCACTTCAAATAAAGTACATTCTTATAATAATAATAATTCGTCAGTTCGAATCCAACTATGTATTTCCAAGTGTTTTTCACTTCCCTTCATCATAACTCTCACTGGCGACGCAAAGAAACAAATGGAATTTGATTAAAACTCTTTACCAAATGAATAAAAGTTAATTTAAAAATTATCTTTATTATTTTTTTGTTAAATGCTTAACGCTAACAAAACAAACTTGCGAACAGCTATTAGGCTTTATATTTGCTAGAATGTACTTCTAATCTCTTACATATTCATCAATGGAATGACTGCATGAGTCACGCGATCGGAGTGATTTGAGTTGTGCATCGAGTAGGACGAAAAAGTAGCGGGATTTCTTTATTTTCTTGTTCAGTGAATACGAATTCGGTTTTACAAAGTCAATGTGATACCTACAAAATCTTTTTAATCATTTAAATATGTGAAACAAGCTGAAGAACGTTTATAGCACTTCAGTTTTCATTTCTATTCGCCATTTTTTCTACCTCCTGGTCCTATTCTAGGAACCCGTTGTACAGAGCTTTGTATTTCACACAACACTTGTACCTTGCTCTGACAGCTTCATGTAAATGTACCGGTGAGATGGACTACAACAGGGCAGTTTAAACATGTATAGCACATCAGTGAATGCACTTTGAACCGACCTCGACACAACCATATGTCTATGTGCTGGTTTAAACCCACATTGTTCTATTTGTTCTACAACAACTAGATTTACTTTTTTTATCACATCATTATCTTATTTTACGTAACGGTTCTGGTAAACGGTCTTACAACATTTGGAAATCGGGTTCGGTTTTGTTTTTACCGCTTTACAGCTTAACTTACACAAATATTAGGTCTATTGATAAAATTAAATATTTAATTTAAAGGCGTGTTATATTGGCACGTTATACAAATAATTAATGTTGTACAACTTGCTAGTACAATAGCTCACCTCTATAAAGGTTTTGAAACGATGATATTATACTTGATAGGATACAACTTGAACCCAAATTCTCACAAATATTTAGTTAGTCAAACTCAATTTAACCATCTTAAGTGCTACACGAGGTACAATAAACAAACTATAAATATAGCGTCGTCCATCTCGCCACACTTAAAACTTCACCTTCACAATCTCCATAGGTTCTAAACTAGTTAACATATTTCGACAAAAATAAGTAGGCCTATATTTAAATGTTTTACAACAATTAATTGTCGTATCAATTAATAAGAAGTAAATAATAATAGTTTTCAGTATATTTTAAACGCACCGTGTTATTGTATATCGCATATTGAATAATATATTACGAGACTAATAAATGTTGATTCGTTTTTTATTTATTGTTCTTTTTTAGATATGGAGTGAGCGTTACTTTACACTCGACTAGAGAAGCAGGGTATATAAAACGTGTTCATCTTAAAATAAAATTAATTTAGTATTAAATATATCAATCTATGGTAGAAATACAAGATATTCTATCCACGTAGGTAGATGCACTATTCTCTGTGGAATAATGTTGAAAGCTGTCTTATATAAACGCCAACCTGAATTGTATTTTAGAGTTGTATCTATTATTTAAGTTGTTACTAAGGGTGATCAGATTTCATGAGCCTCCCGGCTAACTGTTAGATAGAGTAAATAATTTTACACATTTTGTTTAAGAGAAATATGTTTTGTTTTGAAAAATATTTACGGTATTCCTATTTGTTATTCTTGTCTTTAGATTTATTAAATTTTTATTCATAAAGAAATATTTTCAATTTCAACCTTATCGTGGTAAGCCGGATTTTGTTTTGTTAACTTTTTGTTTTCCCTCGCGGCGACTACGTGTTCAGAGCAGACAGAATATTTGAATCAAAGGTACAATACCTCGCCAATGAACTTTCCTCGCTAAACTTTATCAAAGCTTTAATTTTCATCGGTCTGTGAACGGCGTCGGGTTTGTTTTCAAGCTTTTGTTAGTTCGTCCTTATTTAAAGAATACAAGTTACTGAAGCAGAATTTTTTAAATATTGTTGCGTTGTATGTAAGGATACAGATATTGAATGGTGAATAGAACTGTGATATATAAAAAAGTATACATAAAGAACATTCAAAGAGTTTCCATTCATAAATATAATATAGGTTCTTAATTAACTTTAAGGTTAGAATATCTTTCGCAATAGTTCTATTTCACTTGCCAGCTTGATTAGTGAAATACTCGAATATGCCCTTTTTTACGGTATTTTTAATATTACTTCTTCATTGTTGGATATAATATACGGAGAAAATTGTCTGGGGAAAATATTACAAGTTCTAGGATTCAACCATTGAACTACCAGTTTGTCGTGCGTACTAAGGAATCTGTTTCACATAACCGAATAAAAGTTGTCACTTTTCTCAACTATTACTAGATGGTGGTGATCATAATTTCGTAAATGTATAAAATCAGTTAGTTTATTTAAATTGCCAGCCGTTCAAAATAAAATGCAGTGTCGGAAAAGGCATTTTTTCCGTCGACCCTCTGCGACTAATTTAATGTACCGTAAATCAATAATCTATATAAATCTTGTACGGAATATAATTTGTAATGTTCAACCGGCGTGTTGACTATAATAAGTAGTAAACAAAATAGAACTGAATTCGCAATTCAAAACAGTTGTATAATGTTGTATAAAGTAATTTATCTTCCTTATAAACGATTGAGGTTAATTATAAATTATATTGTTTTTCTACCTTCTCCACGAGAAGATAATATATATAAGTTGTGTGTGCAAAACAGAGTTTGAGGTTTTTACGCTGTTCTACTAGTATTTGTATTTGACCCTCCGAACAATAAGTTAGTAGATTTAATTATGTTAACGTTGGCTTTATGGCACCCACAGTTATTGAATTATTCATTTAATATCTGGAACTAGTTTACAGGGTAGATGCATACATCGACTGCATTGGAACAACGTTTTGATCTTGATCGAGTTTTCAATATTACAATGTTTTCGTTAAAGTACAATCATTTAGTTGAGCATTATGAAATAAACTTAATTTATCTCTAAATATAAATTTGTTCCATTTTAAATTTATCTGATTTGATAGATTCTGATTATCCTAATGATCTTGCCTTTTTCATTCAACATTTTATTTTATTATCTTTACAACAAAATGCAATTCTAATTTAAATACTCAGTTTGCCAGATACAACTGAATTTAAATAAAACAAAGTCGACTTATATAATAATAGTTTGACGACGATCTCTATAAAAATACATTTATTTATTTTAATAAGTTATTTAATGTTTCTAGTTTGTTTTATGATACGTTCCGTAGAATTCTTTCCGCTTTTTAAATTTGTCTTTCATTTCATTTTATTTCTCGAGTTTATTCGTGTAGCTTTAACCTAGATTTAAGATTATGATACTTTAAATAAACCAGCAATTTATAGCAACTGTAATTAATATCCAAAGTAAGCTGTTGGGTACTAAGATGTAATTTAGGCTAACAACAGACGAGACACCGGTGTACGTTTCACTGGTAGCATTCGGTGTCCGTGATCGGTAGCCTGCTCATACACTGCGGAGACACCGGTGTCTCTGACGTCACAGCCATCTTCTATTTATTTTCGAAACATTCAGAATGTTCATAGTTCCTGTCAGTAGGCTATATAGTTTTATAATACTTTTCAAAGTTTTATTACAATATTCACCGCTTGTTACGTCCCACAAACAAGGTCGATTGCGAATAATTTCTATAAATGACTCGGTGTCAAAATTTTCTACTGGCATTTTTATATTAAATACCAATTAGTAATTGTTGTAAATTTGTAAAAATATAAATGATAGGCCTAATCAAAATAAGTACTGTAAGACTTGAACAATTTAATAAAACGCAAAGTAAATCAGCTTTCACACGTAAACAATTTAGTAATTATTTTTAAATGGTGGCGCGCTACTCGTCTGATAGTCGCAATTCAAATGAATGTCCTCACTGAAATCCCGTACACTGTCAATACCACCTATAATACAAGGCCTACGGGCTCTGACGTCACAGTGACGTGACGTCAGCATAAGAAGGCCATCATTTTCTCGCCAGATAAATCCGATAGATGTCTCAGCTTATCTCAAGCTTTGTTTTACATGACAGCTGGTTAAGATCAAGATATTTTGAGGTTACTTTGTTTTGTTTTATTTGTTTTATGTGCTTTATTTAGTGTTAACATAATCTATAAAATGCCTAATAAGTGTTGTGTTCTTATAAGTGTTGTGTAATTATATAAATGGACAGAAGGTCCACATATTTAGTTTCCTAAAAGAAGGTAACCTATTAAATTGATGAATTGATTCACCGTGTATCATTTACACCGACAAAATATACCAAGGTTTGTGAGTTACATTTTATAATTACAACGAGCATATTACTTGGACAACAAAATCAGGACAAATTGTTAGGCGCAAATTTACTATTCGACCCTAGGCTAACCTATGGCAACAGAAATGTAAAAATCATAGAAAAAAACCTAAAAGGTTCTAATCTATGGGTAATTATTCACAGTATATTTACCTGTATTCAACATTTAACAGTAGAATGTAAAACAACGTAGTTGTCTGCAAAAAAATATTAGGCTAGGGTCAAATAGTAAATTTACTTTTCGACCCTAGCCTAATATTTTTGCAGACAGCGACGTTGTTTTACATTCTACTTTACTATTCGACCCTAGCCTGATATTTTTGCAGACAACGACATTATTTTACATTCTACTGTTAAATGTTGAATACAAGTAAACATACTGTGACTAAATACCATAGGTTAGAACGTTTTAGATATTTTTTAATTATTCTTGCACTTCTGTTGCCAAAGGTTAGCCTAGGGTCGTAAAGTAAATTTACGCCTTAAATTTACGCCAATTGTTACAGTAAATTTAAAGTGTCCTCGCCTTCATACAGATGCAGTTCCTCGCCTATTTCCTAATTGTCCCCACTATCTCCAAAAAAATACAAAATTTCGTCTGAGCAGCGGTGAAAAAAGAAGTTAATTGCACAAAATATGTTGTTTATAGCCCTAGAAGAGAGTAAACAAGGATATTTAAGATACAAAGAAACACAAAGTTATTGTAATTATGTGGAGTTCCTAAATGTTTTAAAATGTTTTAACATTCCTGAAGGTTGGGTTAAAATTAAAAATAAAACCAATGTAACAATATTTAAATACAATACAAGCCAAGACCTATTGTGACCTATGCAATTGTAATAAATGAAAATTTGAAAGTAGAATTATTTTTGTATGGATGGCTCTGAAAATAAAAGTAGAACATCCTTGATTACAAACAATATAAATGAGATTTATGAGGTATTAAATAAAATAGAAGCATGCTCATGAAATGATATTAGGCCTAGATTGACAATCACAAGAAAGAAATAAAAACACAAATCATAAAGCATGTTTTAGATATTCTTTTAAATATAACTGATGACAAAGATACAGAATTATTACTCATTTGCGAACAATTGCAACTGCATACCAATTTAAAAGAAAGATACAGATATTCATGTAGCACGTCCTTGATTTTAGCCTTATTAATTTTTACAATTAGTCTTCATGCTTACAAATTTTTAAAACATTCAGCTTCTCTTATATTACCACACCATGAAACCATTAAATCAGTTTGTAATAAATTTCTAAGTGATCCAACTTTGGAAGAAAGACAATATGCAAGACAAGTTTTTAAATACATAAAATAAAATTAAAAGCACATGGTATTACTAATAAATGAAATTCACATTAAACCATACTTAGATTATAAAGCTGGAAATATTAGGTACAGCTTGTATTAATACTTGTTTAGCATCTACCGCTTATGTTTTTATGATAACCTGCATTAACTCAAGTTTTAAAGAAGTTATACATATTATTATATCACCAATGTCTAATGTAGATCATTAAATACTCTTCAAGTTCATAACAACAATTATAGCTAATTTAGAAGAAATAGGCTACAAAATATTTTGTGTTACCAGTGACAACAATGCCATAAATAGTAAAGCAATGAGAATGTTCGCCCAGAACCAATCTACAAACATTGTGTATCCTCATCCTTGTGATAAAGATAGGCCTTTGTTTTACTTAATTGATTTAGTTCACTTGTTAAAGTGTATTAGAAACAACTGGTTAGATTCTAAACCAGACCAAATTTAGTCTGGCAAAGAACATAATAATAGAAAGCTTAGTAACCTGAAGCTGTAGGCTAATAATTAGGCCTACAGAGATGTTAGTTCTACTATTAATTGTAATTAGTATTTTGTTTTTCTAAAAAAAATATAGCATGCAATTTGAAAGGCTACCGGTACTAATTTAAATTAGGGCATATAGGCTATAATATTTAGGATGTTTTATAAAGTTAGTATATTTTCAATAAAAAGCAAATACCGGTATTGTTTACAACAACAAAAAATGCAAAACGTATTTTTTTTACATTTCATATTTCAAGATTAAATCTGTATAAATATTAATATTCTTTTAATTTAATATCAATAAATATGAATAGAAATAAATATATTATTCTTATAAAGACAAAATTTAGGGCTGAAAATAATTTGTGACTACAAAATTACAGTTTGAGCTTGTTAATAAAGCGAACGATTTCTATACAGCTGCATTTACTACGTGAGCCTAGGCCTTCCTTTGCTGACGTCACGCCTGAGCGCTGAGGCCTTGTATTATAGGTGGTGTTGACACTGTCCGGGGGAGAGACACCGTAGAGCCACAGAATCTGGTAGCGCGCTACTCAGTGCCTCGTCTGTTGACACACATTTAATTTATAGTATATTTAGTGTCCCGTACGCTAGTGTACCGTACACCGGTGTCTCGTCTGTTTCTAGCCTTAGTGTATACTTCTATACATTTACAAACAAACTATAAAAAGTTTACACAATAAAACAATTGGATAAAATTGTTTAAAAATACAAAAAACCTGTCGGTCACAAAAACACTCTGACCCCACTGAGCATTTGTCAGGATCGATGTCACCCTTTCCCATTATAAGTGCCTCTGTCCGAGTACGAGTTACAATAGTCTGTTTTCATTTGCTTCACCGTGAGTGTAGATGGGAAGCGAGCGGCTAAGGCGCAAGTCATCACGGGTTTGGCGAGCTCAGCGAGAGGAGTAGGTTACGGGTTTAAGAAAAGAAAAATACTAAGAAATCAACGTTATCTTATAATATTATGTGTTTCATTTAAGATACATATGGTTTGAAGACACATTTTTACATGGCACATTAGATTATTATGTACGTAATAAATTCATGTTAAAACAAATATTAAATTTATAAATAAGCTTCTTTCGACAAAGGTTTGAAAGAAATTAACTTAATATTAACATTGACATTTTATAATTCGGAAAATTTGCATTTGGTAAGAATCGGAAATGGAACTGCTGTGACATAAAAGGAAGAAGCTGAGTTTCGGTTTGATAAGGGTAACAAAAGGTAAAAGGGAAGCGAAAGGAGGGAAGGAGTTTGATATCTGCAGTTGCATTTCTAAGGAGGTTAATTAAAACTGGGAAACTTTTCAGTTATTCATTTATAGAGTGTTAATGTAAACAAAAGCTATGATCGCGTAAAGCCAATAACTTTAAGCTTTATAAGCGATCAAGCTTTGTTCTTACCTCACTTTAGAAATAAGTTTTTTTAAGTACCGTACTCGGATTTATTAACTAATTAAATTCTAATTTTACAAGGATGTATTTTCATGCTCATAAATAGCAAGCAGTAATGTTAAGGCAACATTGATAATCAAAATAAGACAATTTTAAGTTTCTTTGGACTCGAAAAATAAATAGTTAATAGCATCCAGCATTTATTATTCCAAACATTTTATTTATATCTTTTGTTAAATCCAATTCGTGATGGTATCGTACTAAACACTTTGAAAAAAATGTTTAATCTTGGAATTGTTTTAGTTATAAATCAGTTTGATTATTAAACTATTTAGTTACGTGATATTAAATAACTAACCACGTATCTAGTGCTGTAGTCTATAGATTAATGTCTCTGTTACTTTGCTCGATCAATTTAATGGTCACTATAAATAAACTGCAATATGGACATAAGAAAATGCAATAAAGTTTATACTGCTTGGATTTTAGAATCAGAAATATTAAGGTTAGACCAGATATGAAGTAGTTTTGCTGTACATACTTTTAGTTTAATGCATATTTAATGTAGGCCTACTCAATTTATTCTAGTCATATTCCACAACAAATGTTAAAATACAAATATGCTCTCCGTTTTATTATTTTACGACACAATTCTTAATTGTAGGATTCGGTAAGTAATATTTTCAATACTTCCTAGTTACGTATATGGTTTAAGATTAATCGTGCCTTTCCTTATTTTAATCCGAACATCGCCTTCTTTAGTAAAGCTCTTCTAAGTAGCATTTAACAAAACAGAACGGGGGAAATAAAATTGAAATAATAATACAAACGTTTTACTTGAGTGAGTGTATGCTCTTTTTATAAAGTTGTCCACGTTTTCTTAGATTTGTCTTTTCTGACTAACAAACTATGAGCAACAAAGACGGTCGATAGCATTTCTTGGGCCTCTGTATTAAGTATATAGTCTTTGGAATAGCTTGCACCTAATGATTGTTGTCGGCTCCTATCAGGAACAGGTGAGTCTCAAAGACGGCGTTTGGTTTTAATTAAACTATTGTTAAGAGAACACAGCTCCCTTGAGATACACAAAGCTATTGTCTTACGCTTTATTTTACACTGTTAACCCTTGTACGTCTGAAACGTAAAGTTTAAAACTGGATACCAATTTATAGAGTAAGCCTAAAGAGCAATTCAATTTGCACTCGATCTCTGCTTTACCTGCGCCATATTGGTCCTGTACCTTATAATAGTACCACGAAATGTTTTCAATATTCAACGGTTAAAACTAATTTAAACTATTTAACATACCTTAGTTAATAGTAGTACTTTTTTTCTGTGGAATAGTGACTACATGTTTCACTGCCACAGGCAACATCATCAGGCCGGCTTACAACACCAACACCACTGTTCATCAGTAATAGTTTTTATTTCCACAACAGGTTATATACTGTACTTATATTTAATTTGTTGGAAAGACAATTGCCAACTCTACCTAGTAGTGGTGGTTAGGGAGAAATAAAATTATGCGTGTGTGCACATTAAGTTTGACAAGTAACTAAATTGAGTTCAACTATCATTCTGGTTTTTATAACGTGCCTAATTTAAAACGAATACATACACGATTTACAGTATTGGCCGAAGGTACTTTACTAATGCAACAATCTAATACACACAATATTTATATTTAGTACAATATTTAGTAAAATTTAAACGATTTTACTTAGTTTGCCGGCATTGTTTCGTCAGTGACGGCACTTACGAGTTTGTTAAATCATATGTCATTGGGTAATCAGTTAATTGCTTTTGGCACAAACCGTTGTAATATTTTTCTAGTAGACTTCTAGTTTACGTGCGCATTTTAAATATTTTTCATCGTTCAAAACAAATTAAAAGAAGCTTGCATTCTGATAAATAGAATGATTCGCAAAAAGTTGCTTGCATAGACATAGGAATGTTATTAACAGTGCTGCCCTAATATATTTTAACTAACGAATTAAAAAAAAATATACACCCCATGTTAAGCATTTTTTTAATGAAAAATCCGCATTCATAATGACTTATCAAATTGTGTAAACGATAATTCTGCTATCAAATTTGGTGGCAGTATATGCCTTTAACCCCATAATTTAACTCTTACAGATGTAATACATTCCTTTATACTGCAGTAAGACGACCATGTAAAATTTTGTCCAACAAATTTATTTACTGAACTGAAAGAACAAATCAATTTGATTCGCATTGCGATTATGTTTCATCTCACTTTGCAAATAGTAATTTACGGATTGTAATTTTTCATTTTAATCGCACACGATTTAAAAAAACAAATTCGAATCCTGAAACGAACTGTGCCAATTAAATACCTTTATTTTCCAGTTAATAGAAAACACCGCCAAGGTAAATTGTAAACAAACATCGACTCTCCAAATATTGTTAGCTTTGATTACAATATACGATACGTTTATACTGGAACAGAATATAATTGTTTGTTTTAGAAGTGGAATATACATTTCAGATATATTTATTGTGGTAGCAGGTTCGTAACCTTACTCCTCACAAACTATCTGTAGTCTTAATATCAAAAATTCCGTGGCAATATCTTTACCAGTGAGTAGAGTGCTTTCTTCTTTTCCTTTGATATACAAGGTATCTCCCTGGAGATCCAGGTAGTCCTGTCAAAGCAAATATTATGTTTATAACCCGCAGTCAGCCTCTAAACATATTATCCTATATCCGATGTTTGGTTTAGCAATATCGAGATAGAATAGAAGGCAGTCAGGTAACGTAACTAACAAGATTACAATGGAAAATACTTTGTCATTGTAAAATAAAAATAGTTGACCAAGGTAAGCCTAGCATCCAGGCAGCAACAAATTAATTTAAAATGCAAACTTTCTTAATTTTAACTTAAAGTATCTTTTGGAATATATGTTAAAAGTGGTAATCACAAATTTAGGTCAACATCGAAGCATTTGTCTACTAGGTACGTAGAAGTGTATTATTAAACAAACTATTTTGGACACTATTTCGTCTTACAGAATAATTACATACAAAATAATCGAGAGGAGTGACAGACCATAAAATGATTCGAAGCGTCTAGTTAGGGTCAGAAATGGATCGGTGAGTATTGGCTTTGAAATCACGACATCCTGCGGTGAGTTGGTGAGATAACTCCAGTATGTAACGGTTTTCTCCACGCGTTGGCCTGATTTTGCTTTCAGTTTGTGGGTGCGGTAACGACTGCCCAGGGTCTTTGCCACGTCACTATCTCACCTTATTTGTAACAAACTGACACGTTTGGTTCCTGTGTATATGGACTATGGAGTGACTAACACTCTGTGTCAACCACCATGAATGCAGAGTTTAAAAATAAACAACGAATTAAAATTAAATTTCTACTTTGTTCTTATCTAAACAAAAAGAAGAAGTTTATATCAACTTTACTTTCAGTTAAACATTTTTTTTCACGTTAAAAAAATAGCTTTAAATTCATAGAAAAAGGTTCATAATACTAACTTGAATTTATGTATTAGTTATTTACTGCTAATAATAAATAAATTAATTGAGAGAGGAAGTCAGTGAAATATAGAAAACCCGTTGTAAAATATGTCTTTAAAATATAAAGTTGTCGGTGCGTGATCCTAAAACGTATAGTAAATTGCTCGAATGATTGAGATTTGGTTCATATTTTACAATTTAATTAAACTTGTAATTTATTACGAATGTTTTTTAGCGCAGCTAGTTATTTACTCAGTCAAACAGTATTTACATTTTAAGTTAAAAACTTTCAACACTTCAAAAGATACATAAATAATTGTGATCTAGGTTGATTTGGAATGAAAATATGTCTTATAAAAAACGTTTATATAGTTCTTATTCTTATCAGCCTTCTTCCTAAATAAAACGTCACACTTTTACGATCACATCTATCTGGCCGCATACTTGGTTGCATACTTTCTTCAGTAAGGGCTACTTCCACTGTCGTTTATCAAGGATCTGTTCTAGTCCCACTTCTATACCTTATTTTCAGCAACGTCATTCCTGTACTGTTCAACATCACACAATAACTTTACGCCGACTACTCCAGGTTCAACTATTTCTAATCGCTAACAACACCTACGCCTCAAAACAACTACAGAAATCGCTAGATGAATTATCTCCTTAGTTGTAAAAAATGGAGAATTGCAATACACACCAACAAATCCGAAACTATGAGCTTTACTAACCAGGATAAAACAACCAGAACAATAACTCTAAACAACAGATTGATCCAATGGAAGTCCCCTTTTAACTATCTCGGCAAACCTGCGTTGACACGAAACAACACACTAAACAAAGCTAAATGTAATCCGTCCTCACCTACGCATCTCCTGAATGGTGGCCACTATCATGCCGCAATAACATAAACTGCTTCGAAAGTTTCCAACACTGCCTGGTTTACAAGCACCATAACTTTAAACAACTTTTTATTCGACTTTATACAATCTCTGTCCCCCAAACTTCCGCTGCAAAATCATACCACATCCACATCAAAGGCATAAATTCCCCTGAACCAAAATGTATTCTACGCCCAAGAGCATGTCTCGACGATCCACTCTAAACACACTAAACAGAAACATATTACATAAAACAAACACAACTATACATTACTGACAACAAAAAACCCATCTATATATCAGC
Source organism: Philaenus spumarius (assembly GCA_018207615.1). Lineage (NCBI taxonomy): Eukaryota > Metazoa > Arthropoda > Insecta > Hemiptera > Aphrophoridae > Philaenus > Philaenus spumarius. The sequence goes on along the minus strand of JAGFPH010000178.1, from coordinate 350,843 downwards.
AACCAATTATCTGTTTCAGATGTGCAGAACCATAGATGACGAAGAACCTCGCCCCTTCAGTCTTGCCCTGTCATATTTTTAAATAAGTAATTTAACATAACCTAACGTGCGTACTCCGGGAAATATTCGTTTTTACAACTTTACTTAGAGCTTAGAATGTATGACAACATGGAGAGCGTGGTTTTACGTATAATTAATATCATTAAATTTACCATGTTGTCCTGAAGGAGCTCAAACATGCGTTGGTATAGGGTTTGCTTTTTACCTCTTAGATAATGCATTTGCTTCTCCGGGAAAATAAATTACATAACCAAGAAACCCCTTTAAGGTGTTAATTTTTAAAATCTTTCAGGAAAGTTTGACCCGGGTAATTAAAATACTTGAGCATCTTGAGTTCCTCTATCGAATTAAAACTTTGGTTTAATCCTTTTTATCTTGATTGAAAATAGGACTATTACAATGTTTACCAGCATTTATTTAATTTAATGTATCTTAGTGAACTTTTTCCTTATTGTACTTAATAAATATTTGTTGTGCCAGCACACTCTTCGAACAGCTTAAAATCCGAGTGGCCGAATTATTCATATTACTGTTTTTCCTCTAGATTTTGGATCTAGCCTAATACGATTAACAACCTAATGCCATACGTAGATTTATATATACTCTTATGTAGGCTGTAGTCAAAATCGAACTATCAGAACAAATGTACATGTTTCGAGCCACACCTAAAACGACTTTACACACGTTTTTAATAATCATTTTGGAGATTAATTAATCTTTTAAGCCTCCAGAAGATAAATTGCGAAATATCAAATAGGCCTACACTATTAGGCTAAATAGTTTAATTTTGAAATAGTTTAATTACACTCCATCGAAATAGTTTTACTTTTAGACATTCTATTTCGCAACCCCTACGTAAAATGTACCATTGTAGATCTAAATATTAAGTTTTTAAAAGTACATTTAGTTCCAGAAAATTCCAATTTCTAGATACGAATATATGTTTTGAAATCAGAAACGAAAACATTATTGCATTTAAATAACGACTTCCTAAAGATAGATCATTACAGATGTTCTGAAGAAATACGATGGTTGAGAGTCGTTTAAGAGCTTGGTTTAATTGAATTGAATTGTTGCCAATCTTATACTCTTGCGGTAGTTTTCGTGTTATAAATAATTGGAGCAAACGTACTTTATAACTACTAGGTTATCTCTTGAAGCACAATTTGCAAGTCATGTCTCTGACTAAACGTAATTAATTTTACTTAAAAACATTTGTCATCATAAGATTTTTTTTTTTAAATTTAGGTATTATTTTACAAGTTATAAGGGGGTTTACTGGAGAAAAACATCTTTATCTAGTATTTATAACTAACCTTAAATGATGTAAAATTATACAAAGCAAAAGTATTTAAATTATTCTTATAGGAAATAAGTAATATCCAGCCTAACTTAAGAATAAAGGCAGAAATATAGTTTGTCTTTACTTTGGGTTGCTGTTATTACACCAGGTCTTCTCTTCCACTTAACAATTTAAAAAGAAACATTTTACATGTGCATTGATAAATTAAAAATTAACCCTAAAAAACAAAGGTACTGTAACTCTAGGAAAATTTTACATTTAGGTCAAAAAGAGGGAAAGATACATTATATCTTGGATACTTGAAACAATATAATAATTTAATCCATGAATGATTACTAAAACCAGAGATTATAGTGTTAAATTCTTATCACTAATCTGTATTTTGGAATTGTTTTGCTTCAAGATCATAAGGTAGATGATACTTGAGAAACCAATTTAGGATTTACTGTAGTTCAGTAAATTTAGCAGCTTTTAAATTTGCTCCAAGCGTGATGTAAATGAGTGTAGGCTACATTTCAACAAATGAACACCAAACCAAATTGCGAATAAGCAGTATTCTATGTTGTATTCTCAGTTTTATCTTATTTTTCCAGTTGTTACTAATTTGAAAGCCAAACAACAAAATTAAGCTTGTAAGCCTTTGAGGCTTTTAACTTTTTAATTGGTAGAAACAACTTTTAACAACCCTTTATCGACTGCTGTGCACGCAGGAACATCTTTTACTCAATTATGTTACGTTTGTTTTACGTAATTTTATTTAAACATCAAAGGTTCTGTGTGATTTTAATTTGAGGTAGTTGCTTTAAATGAAACTTAATTTCAAACTTTACGTTTACCGACAGTATTTAATGTTAATAGGTTCTAAAAAAATACCATTTATGTACATGACATCTAAAACGTAATGAATAAATTGAAAATTTGGAAAAGTTTAACATTTAAGTTTACATTCGCTAGAAGACAACCATATTGGGATTTAATTAGTTTTAAAAATGGCGAAAGGTAAGTATGATTTTGGCATCAAACTGGCAAGTTGCACATAACTTTTTCATGGATTTTTTCTATTGAAATCAGAATTTAAAAAGCAGTAAATTCATGTTTTACACAAACCTAATTCCATTATGAAGGATATAATATCGGCAATATTAAAAACCAGCAAAACTGTAAAAACGCACTAAGCTACTAGGGGCATAAAACGTATTATGTCAACTAACTTTTTATATTAAGCCATTTGTGGATATTTCTTATTTTAAAGACCACCCATTATAGGTATTTACATAAATCGAATAAAAACGACCACTGTAAAATACATAACTTGTAAATTTTCATATGCACGTACAAACTGTACGCAATGTTGTTTGGTTTCTTTGAGATCAAAACAAAAGTTATTGTGAAATATGGTCATTGAACTCTATTTTTTTAGTTTTTACAATAGCCGAATAATACTAAATTTCTCGCCATTATTGCTGATTTATATATTTGTCTTATCTTTTTCAGGTGAGTGTTGTTTAAAACCCATGGAATGATTAGAACAGTTTTGTAAGTAAATACGTTCTTTTTAAAAATAGCATTTTAGTTTTTATGATTTGATTTCTAAAATAATGTAAAAGTTACTTCTTATTTAGGTAGAAATTAATTGTGAAATAATAATGAGCATGGAAAGTTGTCAGCGATTGTTTTATTATTAAATTATTACTAAGTTGCTTTGTTTAAATTTACATTTTATAAGGTAATATTAAAACAGTATGATATATTTGTGTTTTAAGTATTTCTGTGTGAAGTAACGCATTCAAAATTCATCTCCTAAAGGTCACACTCGCGCTTAACCCTTTCCAATTTCCTTGACGAGAATTCAGAATTCTCTCAGCATCCTCAATAGTCCTTTGATTGGTGCTGTACAAAATAACGTCAATTTAAAGGGATTTTCTTGGGAAACTGCCACTTTCCCGAGACTTTCTTTATTTACCCGCGACATTTCTCGGATTGTTTACCTCAATGTTTTGACACTTTCGATTTTACAGACTGTCCTTTGTACTCGTTTCTTAAATGATACTTCAATACTTTGTTTTGCGAACAAATCAATTGAAATTTGATGCCTGTTTAACAGTGTTTAACTTAATTTTCTTCCGGTAAAACTATATGCTTATTTGTCCTTGTTTTATTCATGAAGTTTAAAAGCGAGAGCGCAATTAAGATTTAATGAAGTGTTTTAACCAACTTTTACAAAAGAAGTAATTACTTTTTTAAGCTTTAAAAGTAATTTACCCCTTTGAAAAACGTCGCTGAATAATTTAACGGTTGCTAATTTACCGGCCAATGTTTTACTCGGATGCGGCTGTTTTTCCTGAACCAGGATGTGGCCTCTTTATTGACTTCTCTGATTTATAGTAACACATTTTCTATTAAAGCTATAATTTGAGGTCTTACTGTAAAATAACTTGTCTTGCTAAATAAGTTCCCCGTTTTCTAAAGTAAACATATTATTTTCAATCAGTAAAACATTCGAAAAGTAAAATTTCGATTTATTCTGTTGTATTCTACTTTAACTGAGGTTAAACTTCCATGTTTAAACAAGACTATTACAATTAATATAAAAATTTACTTCGTACGAATTTTTTACATATAATGATTCGTATTATGTTATTATCATTTGCACATCTATACACATTTAAGGCATATTCTTCAATCATTGTTGAAGATTATTTAAAAGGTTTAATGTTAAAGTATTGAATTCAGGAACTTGATAGTATTTTTCGATCATGATTAAGGTCTAAAAGTTGTGTTTAACCGTGTAGTAAATATTGCCTTTTCCTCTCTCTTCGTATACAAGTTACAGATTATAAGATGCAAGAGGCAGTGCAGTCGACGGCAGAAACTCTGAAAGATTAATTTCATTTTTGAAAGTATATTCCAACCTTCAGTTGCAGATTCTGTAGACGACTGATCGAAATTTTGTTTATGGAAACAAGCTGGTAGTGAAAAACCAATTACTTTGCTGATAGCGTTATTTGCAATCACTTAAACCGAGAGCACGGCATGTAACAAATGAGTCAACTGCCCAGTAAGATTGTTAATACTTATATAAAACCTTAAACTACTATATTATATATTATAACGCATTCGTATGTTTAACAAAACTTATTTATTTGACACGTCACCTAAAGAAATTATTAGCGATTTAGGTGGCAGAACTCAGTAGAACATGTTACACAAAATATATAGTTTAAACTTTGACAGTAGTACGTTAAGAACTAAACTTGAAATACAACAAAACTTTTAACTGTTGCTCCTTGAAAGATTTTATGACATCCTTAGACGTAACACTCAATATTAGAGTTATTTTTGCTATCATTAAGTTTAGATTTGCTGAAAGCTGAAACAAGAAGTAAATCGAAATAACACAAAACAAGGAAACTTTGAAAGACTCTGCGAGTGTTGACTTGGCTTTTACTCGGAAACAAAACAATATTAACACAAGTGAACAAATCCTGATTGTTAGGCGAGGTCTTTCGTGTTATGGAGTGGAGTGGTTTTCATAATTTTGGTGGGGATACTGGTTTAACTTATTATTAAAAGCGTCTCAATCATTGTAGAGTTTATTCTAATCCGAATTGCTATTTAAACATTATATTTATATCTAGAATTATGTAACTCAAAACGAAAAATAGACAACTGTAGGACCACTTATGAGTTTGCCTGTCAGTTTGTCAAATAATCATAACTAAAAACAAATACTTATCTGTATATACTTTTTAGCTCCAATCATTGTACAAAATATTCAAATCATATTTGCGATTTAAACATTATATTAATATCTAAAGTTCCGTAAGTCAAAAAGAAATAGTTTTGTGTGAATGAGAATATGTAGACTATGTGTTTGCTCTACTCGAAATAGTTTCTATAATTACTTAACCAAATTCAATGTGCAATGTAGGTAATGTAACCCGTAACATAGGTTCGGTTATTAAATTGCGCAAATGTGATTCAATACCTTCGAAACAATGTAGCATATTGCTTTAATTTTCTATGGAATTTGGGTGATTACTGTTAATAATATTAATGAATTTAATCTCACTAACATCTTGTTGCCATTTGACTAATGGTCGTAAAATAAAAATGACGTTAATTTTTGGAAATGTTTTACTCTATACAAATGTGCTTTAAAGTATTTTGGTACGGATACTAAAATAATCTATTTAGTATATCTATAGGTTAACTTCAAACATTACTCTGGGTTTCGTTGAAATTTAATTTGTTTATTACTATTCGGCCATCATGAACAGTACATTACATCTTTTATAAGTTTCAGTGTTTCTTTTTCTTTCTTTAGTAATTTAAGTCCAATAAAACGCACATTTTTGTCTGAAAAGGTAAACTTATAAGTACATTTTCCTTGTTTACAGTATATTTGAACTAAAATAGAAATAATAGAGTCTAGTGAAATAAGACTAAGTTCACCGCTGTTTCTCCTGAATAGAGAACTAGTCAGTTGTGTGAGGCTGGTGTCTCGCGCAATAAAATTGTATTTTCTATAGCTTTTGAAAACATTTTATTTTCAAATTGCCCAAGAAACCAATCGTTTATTCAGATTTGTGGTAGACTTTGAATTGATGTTCTTACACAAAGTTCGAACTCAGTTTGTTGTTCCATTTATTACGTTTAATGACCCAAGGAATCCAAAAAGGTTGATTGACTTTCTCACGGTACTTAGACAGCCCTGTGATGGAAATCTACTTCTCTGTTACAGTTTGACTAAATATTGTAATTGTGCACTTTACTACTCGAATGGAAACGTCCCAGTGCTTCTGACTGCAGATAAAAGAACCACTAATAGTTCTTTTATCTGTGTTCTGACCTGCGTTCTACAGGGTTAACTTTATACGTGCTTGATAAAACGTTCTACATTTTGCTATTTGGACATTTTGAAGTGCATGCTTAACCCTAGAACGGACGGACTAAGTCTGTGAGGGCCAGACGTATTTATATTAAGGTTATATTCAAGGACATAGGCGTTGCAGACAGTCATTTCTCTGTGTACCTTTCTAAAAGAGTTCATAGCATGCGCTGGTTTCATCAACTCAACTCTCAGTCATCAGTAAGTTGTCACTCGTTTGAATATCTTGTGGGTCTGTCAGGCACAGCCTGTCCGCTCACTTGACTTTTTTTGACATAGCTTATTTGACCTCTTCAAAAACATCAAACAAAATTGTTTAACGAATTGTTAATATTTTCCCCTTAACCTCATTCTTGTGTATAGTACAGTATGTAATATCAAACCCAGTCGGAATTTTAAAATTCATGATATATTCATGTAGTTTTAGAGAAATCAATGTATTTTGTGTTAACAATTTCAAGACCATTTCATTTATTTATATCATTGTTTGGGAGGAATATTTTTTGTTAAAATTGTGTACTACTGAAAACATTTCTAGGTTTGATTGAAAAACATATTTGGATCAATAAAAGTAATTTGAAATTTTTGTATAGATATTTTATTGTGGGGTCTGCCAGACCCAGCCCGTCCACTTACGTACATTTTGCGTATCGTTTTGCTCGTTCATTATAGGGTTAAATGTGTTCAGGAAACTCAGTAAAACAAAGTGGAAATTATTGATGGTTTTTATGTTTTAAAGAATTATGTTACCTATTGCAAGAACGACGGCGACCAAAGAACAAAGACCTTAACTTTGCTAGTCTCTAGACTCGGTAATTGTAATACATCTATTAATTTTGTTTAGAAAAATATTGGATTGTATAATGATTTACTTTTATCTCGTATTATGATGCCAAAAATACAAATCCACATTCACTTAAAATAATAACATTTTAAATCAACGTGTGCCAATAATGTGCGGCGTTTTTTCCTTGAAAGAACTGGTGCAGATTTCTCGGTATAAGTAGTGGTGAAGTGGGGCTGGAGACAGCAAGTCGGTCTTTCTAGGTAAGAAAAACAAGAACAGGCAAGAGGGACAAATTAAAGTCAGCCGGTTAGCAGCCGACCATCTGTCCTGTCCTTTCCCGATACCTGACCTACCGCGACTGGAAACCTTTGTTCCATTCCTCTAGTGTCTAGACGGCGCAAATTGACACTACTCAATATTTGGAAAATGTTTTTAGATGATCCCAAATGTATAGTTCATTGTTTTCAAAAGCTACTCAATTAGTATTACCAAATACTACACCCATTTAAACCCCCCCCTCTTCCACTCATTGTATTAGATGTGACTATACAAACCATATTAAATGTTTCCAAGAAGCTGATCACTTCAATTTTGGTTACAAGTTCCATGAGGTTTTGGTATAGGGATTATTTTATTTATTCAAAAGACGTTAAGCACTATCACACAATTTTGAATCATAGATAATTCGCTACGAATTAGCAAAAGCCCAGATTTTGATTTACCCTCTAATCTTAATTTTTCTCTAAAAAATCGATCAATTGTTTTATTTTTCAATTGATTTAAATGTAAAAAAACGATATTTTTCAAGATTCAAATTATTTGGCTCTTTCTTTTAGTTTTTATGTAAAACTTTTGAAAGTAAGTTAAATTTTTTTTTAAATAACAATAGATCAGTAGATATTATTAAATCTGGTCTATCCATATTACTACCATAGAAGATATTATAAGCTTTGAAATTATATTTAAATGTATTGAAAACTAAACTTGAATTATTGTTGTATTTAGTTTTGGTCTAACTAGTTGCACTTTTTAATATTGAACAAAAGCTGTGTTCAATGTTCAGTAGTGTTGCCCTAATTGATATAAGAAAGCACTCACTGTTGTTATTTTATTAATTAATAATATGATACTGTGAATACACACCATGTTGCTTGTTGCAATTAGAGCTGGAAGGGATCATCATTTCTAACAATATAAATAATATCATTAAACTAATATACTAATAATTAATGTAGGCCTACTATTACATATACAACTTAATACAGTATACAGTACAGAATATATATACAGATTGTCTTAAGGCTCGGTTCCCTAAATTCAAAACATTACTTTACATAGTTGAACCTCACAATAACAAATTTATAATGATAAAAGATGAAGCTAAATATACTCCCGCAACACAGCTGCACTTGGATTAGGCCTTTCAAACTTTGTAACTAGGAGTACAGAATATATATACAGATTGTCTTAAGGCTCGGTTCCCTAAATTCAAAACGGCGAAGTTGGGTACCAATTTCAATGTTAAATAACCTAAACATACCTCCACTATTAAGCATGTTTTTGTGATATTTTTGCCAAAAAACGAAAGCTGTATTTTTATTCTTAACGTAAAATAGATTGTGAGTGTTGATTGCTAAGGCTTTTGGCAATATTTCTTCTTGCAACTTAGTAAAACATTAATAAAGTTTACTATTTTTTACTATTTATATCATACGTTTATGAAAACAATAAAACTGTTTTTTTTAAATGTATTCAGCAATCAACATCCACATATAACACTACCTCAAAATGAAACCAAATATTTTAATTTATTCCACGAATTAACGTAAAAAAATGACTTATTCTGTAGCATTGTTCTTATGGGAATCAGATTCAATATGCCGGACAGGGTAGCCTCCCCTTAAAAGGAACATATTAAAAGTAAAATGCTACCTGAGAGGATAGTGAAGATTCATAGCCGTTAAAAATATAGTGCCAATTGGTGCTAGCTAGTCGGTTTTTTTTCCAACTCTAAGATCCACGGCAAAACTGGTTTCTCAACATTCTGCACTTGTTGTTTTGTAGCAATTTATTTGTTAGAGTTTTTGTTATTTTCCTTATTGGAATCTAGCTAAAGCAACCATCTTAATGAAGAAACTTATTCTGGAAATCTTGAAATGCACGTATAGTGTTCTTATTATAACACCGTTTATAAATCCGCGTAACCACTGTAAAAACTGTTCGTAGAAATGTTGATTAATCTTTCAATGCAATGAGAAGAAACATTAAATAAATATAGTTTCTAAGTAAAATCATAAATACTACTAATTTAAAATTTTATGGGATTATAGTCTTAGTTCATAATTTGGGCACGTAGTAAACCTAGTGTGTCGGTGTCACGTTTGTTATAAAACAAGTTAGTTGAGGAGCCTTCTTGATGACTTTGAAAACAGGCCTAATATGGAGGGTAATTTGAAATTAGAAAGATTATGACAACCAATTTTATTATTTTGACAGCGATTTGCTAAAAGGACTTTATTTTATTTTTAAAATTCAATACATCTTATTGAACAAAACTTGTTTGAAAAGATCTCATAGTCTTGCTAATAGGGGGAAAAGATCTCATAGTCTTGCTAATAGGGGGAAAAGATCTCATAGTCTTGCTAATAGGTGATAACTTCAAAACTAAAATAACTAGACACAATTCGCAGCGTGGCCGTTTTCTACATGTGAGAATTGTTGTCTAGTCCAAGGATATAGAAGATCCAATATTGGACGCTTAGTAGCCTATTGGTTCAAAGATATTATACTTTTTTATTCCATCTGTGTAGAGAGTGTTTGTTTTTGTCTGAACGATGCACACCTAAAACAGTTAAAATGTTTATATAAATCGTTGATGCTACTTACACTTTTATTAGCCATTACAAAATGTAAACATGATCAACAAAAATACACTTCATCAGGACAGTTCAAGATAATTATCTGTGTTTTTTCTCTAGACTGTAGACTTTATCCTCTCTAGTTATTAGAGGCCGGAAAATTAGTCCTCCATTCTGAATGGAAATTATAATTAGTATGATGGTGTGCACAGGTTGGCTCTTACGGAAATAAGAGATATAGATTACGTAATAACCGGTTCCGATTTATATTCCAACATCGGTTGTACAGTCCGATCAGAAAATGCCGGCGGCGATTGGCTACCGGATATTTGCCGTATGAGAGCAGAGACTGAATAAATCTAAAATAAACATTTAAAGTGTGCTCATGAATTCAAACTTTCTCGAAAAACGAGTGAAATTTGAAATTCGTTCAGAAAAGTGTTATTAAAGTAAAGAAACTGAAAAATATAAAACTGATCGTTGTAATTTATCGTAAAACAAATAATCATTTTTTGAACTTATCATAAATTCTAATGTTTCCCCCCCCCCCCCCTTTTCATTGAAAATCTCTTCTACTTCAATTATTTGTGTTACAATTAATAATAGTAGCATATTAATAAAAAAAAAACAAAACACTCACGTGTTCTTTAAAAATACGTCGTATTTTCTGAGCTAAAGATTGACTTCAATAAAAGTAATTAGGTATAGCATTGTTATTAATAGGAATATATCTGTATCATCTGGTGAGGTTTAGCAGAGCCTAAAAAAATGTGTTTCTCTTTTCCCCATATATTTTCCTAAATTATTAACCCATCCCTTCAGATGTTCTAGTTAGTATCTTGACTGTAAGATCAAAGATCTAACTTTAACCTGTTTAATTAACGTATGCACGTTGTATTCTGATTACAGTGAAGGCAAAGCAGGCCTATCACTCTTAGTTATCAGAGGTATTGATTATAAAACTTCCAAACGCTATCCTGTAACAAACAGCTTCAAACTACGAAGGCCTTGTTCTGAAAACAAGTTTATCCACGTCTTCAAGATGTGAACTAGAGAGACTCGAAAGGAAGGGAAACATTCGCCAGTGTAATTTGCTAGCTTAACTCGCAACGGGTAGACTACTAACTCTAACTAATTAATTTATTGTTGTTTATTTTCTAATTAGTATTTAATAGTGACTTTAATGGGCAAGACAATAAATGGTAAAGAGAAAATATACATTCATATAGGCCTAGACATAAAAATTAATTAAAAGTTAAATTGCTAACTATACTGTTAACACGTTAGTAAATGGCACATTTCATAATTTGTAGTTATGTGTAAAGTATAGTCCAATCGTAATTAATTTTATCTATCCTCGTCACTTTTTACCAAAGCTTTTTTGAACTTAAACTCGAACTTAATAACAAAGATGAACTTACATATCTGGGACGTCATGCTGTAATAATATGTTTCTGAATATGAAATACATTTAAGATAACTTGGATTAAAGTAGTAAATAGTAACATTATACTGTATTTCGAAATTATTTATTTTCAAGATCGCTAAATAAATCTGACAAAACCGTATCTATATAACTCGTACAATAAACAATTCATCTTTACTTACACACAAACCAGTTGGATCACTCCTTTCTAAAATCCAATATGTTTGCTCTTCTTATTCTTTTGGGAAGTATTAATTCTGTGCTTGGTGTAATGTCTAACTTTGTTGATTCCTTGAATAGTTTCCCACGAAAATAAACCACAAGCCACAGGTGGAAGACGGTAGACACAGGCGAACGGAAAGAAAATTAATTTGAAGACTAGCTTATGTTCTAGTCAATTTTAATATCTGAATTTCCCATTTATGATATAATTTAAGGAACACTTGAAAAATAAAGTATACCTTTCTGAAAAATAAAATATATTCTTATTTTGTCTTCCTAATTAAACTTTAGAGCTTTATTGCTCAGTTCATTAAAGCAAACTTATGAATTACAAATGAAGGTAATAGTAGAGTACATTTATTGATAGCAATAATAGTATGTGCATGCAAGTGTTTCCCTTTTGCATGATTTCGTGGTATTAAAGGTCTGCTGCAGTAAACGAGAAAGTAACTCGGAAGCGCTTCTCTCTATAACCGTATCTAAACCTTGCAATTTCTTGCGGCTGAGCGCTTTGACATTGCCTCATTTCAAAATATGTTATAAATCCATCTTTTCTAATTGAGTGCTGAAAAAAAAACTGAATTTTCTTTATAAATTTCGGATCCGGCTTGCAAATTACTTTTCATTATTAATTTTTTATTGTGTTAGGAAAAAATCAAACTTTGTACTTACAAAGTGTCAATTACATAACAAAAGAAAAGCATTTTTTTAAATCTATAATGCAAAAAGGATGCGTATTGTAATTGTGCTTAAAATAAGACCTTGCAAACAATTTTATGATAAAAAATAAACGAAATAAATGGTTTGAAATTTAACATTGCTCTTATGGGATAAAAAGCCAAGATGGTCGCCATTACAGCCGACCCTTAAGGTGAAAAGCACCAAAAGGATATCGCTTGAAATTAATTTCTTTTTTAACTGGACTAACATCCATGCATATTAAAACTACAGTCAGGTTCACCTCAGCAAAGATGCTGATGATATCTGCCTTCTCCACTATTTTGTAAAAATATACATCTCGACAATTATGTGCGTGCTGGTAGTAAAGAAATTGAGTTTTGAGTGTGAGGTGATTCTTAAAATGTACGTCTAAATCTTTGTTAATGGTTTGGTTACATTAAGAGTTAGCTTTTTACATAATATTTAAAGCTGTAAACACGTGTTTCATTACAAAAACAAACCGTGCAAACAGTTGTAGCTAACTTTATAAAATACAGTTTAAATCTTTTGACGTTAATTAAAATTGTTACGCATCAAATGTTTGTTGTTGCTGCTTTCCTGAGATAGACGGCATCTGAGGGCAAATTGACTTAAGTGGTACAGTCTGAGATGAAAGCGAACTGGATGGCGACTCGGAGCGTACGTATATAATTATAAAAACGGAAAGATATATTTGAAAATGTAGGTTGGTTTTAAAAACGTTGCACACTTATTTGAGGTTAGAACCATTTTCCGACCGTTACTGTTCCTATAGGTTAACGACGGAACAACACGCAACAATGACTATACGAAACGTATAATCAGACTCGTAAACTTTGTGTAAACACTCTAAAGTTATTTCGAGTGGTGTCGCGATTGGTAGGACTGTTTTTGAACAGCATGGCACCAGTTAATTGTTTTAGTTTCGACTCTCAATTACCAGAATGTTCGCCAATGAGACGTTATCACGCGATTTGCAAGACGGATTGCTTCCTTTCGCACAGATTTACCGAGTTAATAATCAAGCTAAGCGCCATCAAGTGTAGCAGTTTACAATGTGTATTATTGCTGCACAGCAAACTGCTGCACTCATTTATTGAAGCTATTATTTTTATCTCAAAATTTGAATCTATAGAGCATTAAATAACACTTGTCAGTGTTTTCTTTTTTAGCTTTGACATTTTTCACATCTTCCTTCCCCTCCCACCATGAACAAGTTTAAATATTTGTAAATAAAATGTTAATTTACTATGTCATAGTACAGTAGTCAATTTATAAAAAAATCACATTTCGTGTTATTTAAATTGACAACAGTCGACTAGATCTATTATGTTTTAATGATTATATATTATGTATTTATTTGTTCACGGATCACGTTACTGGTAAAAGTGATAACTAGATCTGTTTTTTTCTTTATAACTATAACTATTCTTTTATTAACTTAAATTTATTGTAGTGGTGTTAGAGAAGCTCAATATATTTTACAGGAAAACAAATCCACATTTTTGGGAAAAAGTTATGAAAAATGTGTTTTCTTTTCATGCTAGCGTGTTTTGGGGGTGATGACACTCCTTGCATAATTTACTCTAGCAGTGGTCATTGTAATTGGTTAGCTAATTGCATTGAGTATATGTGAAGTGATGCGACATTGTTGTTATTTATACTTTTGGGAAGGTTAACCGTACGGAACTCGTAAATCGTAAAATATAAATTGACCAAGTATAGATTATTACTTTGTTTGGACGTGCTTTAAACTGTCAGTTAGGAATTAACATTGTTTTGTTTTTTTAATTTGTATTTCAATATACATTCTGTCATTACTAAACTTATCTACCACAGTATGTGGCAACTTTTTCAACTATAATTACTGGAAAGTAGTTATATAAAATTAAATCATAATAAAGAAAATGTAAATAATTGTACATGTGAAATATTTTTCAATTTGACGTAATGATAGGTACTATATGATACAAAATTTAAAACATAAAATTCGATCTGGTGGTAATGTAGTGTACTTTGCAGAGTTTCTAAAGTAAACTATATTATTACTTTAACCTATAAAATATGAAACTTAGACAGTTGAAAGTTGCGTGGTATTAAAATAGCGCAGCGTTAGGAAAAACACGGAAGAGTTGTCGCATATTAGTTTGATCTAGTAAATATAAAAAATAATTCTAATTTTAAAATAGTACTTTGACAATAAATAATGAGGCAAATATTGCTGCGGTGTATAAATATTTATCCTCTTGTAATGTTTATTTGGCCATTCGGAATTTGCGTCTGAATACAGAGTATTTGTAACATGCAATATTATTTTTTAAACTGTTTGCTACTTCGATATAAATGGTGGGTCAATATCGATTATGAATCGTAAGCGGTTGTGGATTAGAGGTAGATCATAATAATGTATACAAATTAAATATAATTAGGAAATATTTATATGTTTCCCAAGACCGACACAAATTTAGGAAGCATTGTATGCTCAACGTTAATAGTGATTCATTCTCTCAGCCATATTGTATGCATTCAAGAATAAAGATTAACAAAGCGAACTTACCGTTGCCGTGTTTATATTAGACTTACTTAAAACATATTTTTAACAAACATATATGTGTAATGGGTAAACAAGAAAAGGATTTAATTTGTCGAACATTTACTTGCAGAGTAGTTTTACACAAATGAACGGACGAACACTTAGGCTTCTCATTTACTTATAAATAGTACTTATTAAAATAGTAATATGCGCAACCATAGTTTAGTGTTGCATGGAATAACAAACTTTTTTTAAGGAAAACAAAGCGTGCAGACTTTGTTTTGAAATATTCATTTTCGCACACAGCCTGTTTTCTCTTCTCCGCTGGGGATGAAATATTATTGTTAGCTTCCTCCCTCCTTCCCTTCATTGTATGAATATACGATGTAAAAATCAACAGCCGGGCTTGTATACAAGACAATCATTAAACTCGCTTGGCTGCCGGGAAATGTAATTGTAAAATAAACTGCCAAAGTTAAGTTTAATACTAAATCGCTTTGTTGTTATTTTTATTTCAATTCAATTAATAAAAAATGGAATCCATTATAGGTTTTTAATTCCTTACACAAAACACTTTTATTTTACTTGTTTTTATATATGTTCTGTTATAATAACTTATGAAATGCCGCAGGTCTGGTCGATCTTTTAATAACAAAAGCTAGAAATCTGTTCGACTTGTATTTTCTATTACAAAGTAATATTTTATTTTATTTTGTCGTCGTCATTCATTGACCTCACACTCTCAATTCCATCTTTAGACAAATATTACCATTAGGATAGTTTCAAAGATTGATGAATTAAATATTGTTGGAGATTTTAAAATATTTGTGTTGATGAAAAATGAACTTAATCAAATTCGTTAATGGAAGATGTTTTTTCGTTTCCAGAAACTATTATGTATAATTACAAAAACTGTTCGTAGTAGCAATACGTTTGCTTGAGTGTATTTGAAAGGTATAAATAACAAAGAGAAAGGTATAAAGTTTACCAAAAGGAAATCAATTATGCACCCTTAGCCTGGAGAATAGAGTAAACTGATTGTAAGCGTCGCGCTGGACTGCCTGAATTGATTGAACTTCCTTGAAAGCCCAGAGGACTCGAATCCTTAACTTTAAATAGAGCAGCAACTACGAGATTGGACCAAACAGAACTTACACCTCAGAGATCAACTTATTCTTTTCAATTGACCATATGGTTCCCAACGTATTCAATTATATTTCTTGCAATAGGTAGAAAACAAATGTTTACAGGAAATAGATAAATTTACACGATCTAAAGCATCAAGTTTAAAAGCATCCGATTAAGTTATGTGTAAGTTTAACTTTCAATTGTTTATTTTAAAAGTATAAATTAAGAAATAAAGAGAAGGCATGTTAAAGAATGCTAAACTTGTATTGTTAAAAACTTTCGAAATAACTTTTCAAAAATAACACATTAGACTTTTGTTTTGTATTGTTTAGTCTAAGAAATAAGAGTTTATGCTTGCAGAGATTTGTTTAATCAGGTGACTCTTTACCTTATATTTTTTATTTTCATTCAATATTAATTTGTAAACTTGATACTTTAGGCCTATAATTTTTATATTCTGGTTGTCATACTCCACGGGAATTGTATTTTCACATCACCCAAACTTACATCTCGCAACATAATACATAGGAGGCGCTATAATGCTAACAATTAAAAATAAATAATTATAATTTACCTGTTTCTAAAGAAAAAACTATCACCGCCTCTAACAAAACTATTCAAACCACACACATAAAAAAGGAAAGAAAATTCCTTATACTACGATATCAAAAATATACTTTTCAAATGTGAATAACGTAAGAAGTCTGAAATTGACCTCTTAATATTTATTTATTTTAATTTTGCATTAGCTTCAATTATGCTGACATACAGGCGCCCAAAAAAACACTTTCATATTAAAATGATTCTGAAACAACTTCTCAATTAAATGTCTATGGGTATGACACGTACATATATTCCAGTAGTACATGTATTCCACGTGTTTATATTTTGACTCACTTTTATTTGTTCTCTGTTTTGTTAAAGTTAATGAAGTTATTAAGATTTACAAATTAGAGTATTGAACATAGTTATTCACTTAAGTTCCTAAGGAAACCAGAAAGTATTTATAAAATAAATCAGGTCCGTTTTTCTTTGTTCAACCTATTTTAAGCCTAGAAGTATGTTAATTACGCTTTCGCAATATATCTTTCAAACTGTTTCGTAAGTAGCATTTCATTAAACAAATCATCTAAAGGATATCAAACACAGTCAAATGAGACGTTTAAAAGTTCTGCAATTTCTTATACGCGTACAACCTTATTTATTTTCCTTATTTAAAATTCAGTTCGTCCCCCGGGGGATTCGTTAAGACATGTATTTTATTCTGAATATGCAGTGATTTCCAGCCCATGGCAGGAGAGGTGGCCGAGTAGCAGGTGCAGCGTTCAAAGCAGGTGTGTCCACAACAAAGAAGTTAACAAATAATGGGAGTTTATTTTATTTTTGTCTCCTTCGTATTATCCTTCACGTTGGACGTTAAACTTAACTAGCTTAAGTAGGTGGTATGATAATAATTTCAAATTGCTCCATTGAATTTGAGTAAAATTTTAAGTTTGTTTTAACAACAATCGCAACTGACTAATATACTTGTTCTATATTGTGGGGAGTAAGTTATTAAAGGAAGCATCGCAAACTTTGGTTATACGAAGTATTGCAATATCAATTGGTGTTATAACTGTTAATTTATGAGTATGAATGCAAATAACATGGTCATAAACGTAAGAATTATATAATTTATAAGACCCGAAGGTTTAGATTAGAGTACAATGGATTCACTCGATTAATCTCCCAGATGGATACATCATTTTGTAGGAATATTTTCTACTGTTATCTAGTTTTTATTTTTAAAGTTAATTATAGTGAACTAGAGCCCGAGGGAGAACATATCAAGCGAAGTGGAAATAATCTAGATGGCGAGAACGTGTGTCATATTTCCCTCGCCCGACAGTGAGCAATGAGGAGAGAGCTTGTCCCGGCAAATGTTTTATATTTTTGTTCCGCAGCCGGGGCGAGTGGTCTTAATTGCAAACTCTTGTTTGAACGACGGACGCTTCCTGAACCCCAGTCTTTTAATCCTCTCTGTGGAAATCGCTTTTAACATTATTTTCAGCTAGAGACTGTAATCTAGAAGAAATCTTGCAAAATACAATCGATTATTTGAGATTTATTATAGTAAGGACCAATGAAATCTTGTAGTTAAAATAATTTCACTGTTAGTGTACAGTAAGGTAATTTATAGTTTTAAAACTATAAAACGTCGATTTAAAACTGCATTTCTTTTAAAATACATATAAATGATAAAGAAAGTGTTTGGCGGTATGTTGCTAATGAAGCAACCTTAAGAAATGCATAGGTCCAGGTCTACAACAAATTTACCTTTTCAATTTTAGAATTACAGCATTTGGCAAGTCCGATGACATACAAATATAAACGATTGTGTAAATAACTAATGATTGGTGAATAAAAGACATAATTTTGCCGCCGTATACATACCAAACTCTTTGCTAGTGAAGATGGAAAGGAAATCAAAATTCCGCTCAGAAGGCCTTAGCATTGGGTATTTAAATTAAGCAATAACAAACGTACGCTTCTGTTGATTTATTGATTTCGTGCGTTTATTTTTTGTACTAAGTCCTACAAATTTACTTTTAAGATCAAATGTTTTACTTAACTTACTTTAATTTAAAATAAAGTAACGTGGCTGCACTGTTCTAGAGTAAAATAGTTTGTTGTAAACAATTTTTTTTGTAAATTTTGAAGGTATTTGAATTTGCAATACAATTTTGTTTTATTATTTTGACATCCTATAGCAAACCTCGCAGGATTAATAGTTGCACACTATATTTCATATTTGTAAGCCTTCACTTTGCTAAATATTTGCGAATTGTATAACAACGCCGTTCATTAGTTACTCTTTGTATAAAATCGAGGTTAGTTTAAATGTTGTTTTTAAACGTTGCTATCGCAACCTGCACTTCATTACACAGTGAATAAAGTTGTTTCACAACACTGCTATTATGCAGGTTTTCCTTCAACAATATGCTTGTATTAGTCGAGACAATGATATGTTGCATAGGTGGGAATCCTACCGTTATCAGAGGCCATTACGTCACAGTATCACGTGATATATGTCACAGTATAGACCGTACCTGGTCCCAAAGTGTGCGTGCTAGGGTGTGATTCTATGCCAAAGCTCTTCTATCATCCGGTGTCTACCATACTACACTAGCACTGAAAACACTGACAGTCATAATTTTTAAAATGTAATCATTTCACGCAAAGTATAGTTCTCAAACCAAATATTTATCATTGTATTTCTGAAATATTCAGTATTGAAAGTAGCCTATAGGCCTACTAAACCTAGTCATCAATTAGAGTGCCATCCGAATCCGGGACAACGAAAGTGCACTTTTTCAAAGAACAAGTCATTTTCCAAAACTTCGTCATTAGTGTCAGTTGTGAGCTATTAAAATTCCATAGTGCTCGAAAAGTAATCTGTGTGTATATGCATATTTACTTGTAGCGCATTCAATCAACGTTATATCATGTTGAGATAGTTTTATTTATATAGTGGTATTAGTTTAAGTGCTACTTTTTAATAAAAGAACACTTTAATTACTGCTATTTTTATAGAGATATATTTAACAAATATATTTGACAATATTTGACAAATTAAGGCCGAAGAAATGTCTTTGATCAGTTTGGTTATTAACTAGATATGTTTTCGGTTTATTAGTTCAGTTAAAGTTGATATAATAATGCATCGATGTTGCATCAAGTTCTTATCTAATCATGGCGCAACTAAAGAAAAAGAGGAACAAACCAAAAATGATTATGGGTCCGACGATGGATTGATAGGAAAAAATACTAGGCGTAAATACAACTATTATTATAGAACTGCAGTTGGAAGATCGTGATTCATATAAACGGGGTTTGAGAATGAGTGTAGACGATTTTAAAAAACTTTTAACTATTTATAAACAAAGTTTGTTCCTTTTATTCAAAGAAGGGATAATAATAATCTTTATTTTTTGAGGCGAAGTTAGGACCATCTTCCACTTAACTTCGAATTACAAAATACATAAAAATTCACACTACAAACAAAAATGAATAAACAACCACTCTATAAAAAAAATTACTTCTAAAATATAATGTACAAAAACTGAAAAAACTAAAAATATGCACATTTATCTCCTAAGTAAAATAAAACTAAAAGTCTACGCTATATATAAACATGTATATGTAAACACACTTACACTCTTAAAAACACACACATTCAAGAACTTCCCTTAAAACACCAAAAACCGCCCGAGCGCCCTAAACTACCCAAAACTGTAGCAGAACCGACAACCCTAAAGCCTTCTTGAACTGAACACGGTCATTGATGCACTTCAAACTATCCGGAAATGAATTCCAGAGCCTACATGTAATACATTTCTTAGAAAATCAATAATATAAGTAATATTATAATATTAAAGAAAAGAAACTCAAGGAATTTATAAAAAGACTTATATTTTATATTTTAAGGTTAGGAGGTTAAAAATGTGTGCTTATCTTTTACATGTCAAAGATTAGTCAAAGTTTAATGTACTAATTATTTCATCAAAGAATAATTGATCAAAGAAATTTGATGTTTATTTAATAGTGTTATATGCCCCTTAGATTGATTAATTCATGTTTGCTCACATGTGTTATAAAGTATAAACAGCAAATTAATGTTATTTCCTTTGTTTGAAAAAGGCGAAAATACTGCTATGATTTTTTTTAACGACTGATAATTTTTAATCGAACTGTTGAAGAATTTAACATGTTTTTATATCGGTAGTTAAGATTGTTTTTCAAATTCACAATTATTAATAGTTAGCTAAAGAAGAGGGGAATTCTTATGTTCAGTTTAGAAGTTTTTGAACATCTTAATACCTATAATAGTCATTGAAATTCAACAAAATTTCAATAATATAGAATTAAGTACTGTACCTTTCTTTTGTCCAAAACCTTAATCACAAGAACTACATCACAATACATTTAAAAACAAAGTTAGTTAGGTCCAATCTTGTGGCCACTCAAACGTTTTAGTGTTTGTGTTTTTGCCTTAATATTTTGACGACCTTTAACTACCCAGATTATAGTTTCCAATGATGGGATAGACAACCCAAAATGTGTAAAACTAAGAACAAAAGAGGACATTAGAAAGGTGTATCATTAAAAAAAAAAAAATAAACGATCATGTTTACGGAATGTATCGCGCGATTACCTTGAAACTATTGTATGCTCAGTGTAAAGTACAAAAGTATAATAAAAATGTTGCCTCTTGCGTTTGCTCAAACTAAGCAAACCAAACCAACCAGCATAAGTTTGTCGCTCTCTTCTCATTCTGCTTCCGACAGTAAATCTAGTGTTTAATTGTTGGACTGGGTTAAGTACACATGGTTCGAGTAATTGCTTTGAAAGATTCGATCAAATAGAAAATATTCAACCGACTTTTTGTACATTTTTTTAATCTACAAATTTGTTAAAAGAGAAATTTTAGTGGATTTATGAAAGTAGTTTTAGCTGACGAGATGTATTTAAATTTATTAATTGTAATTCATAAAATTTGTTAAAATGAGAATATATTGTTATGGAAGCAGAGTGTAAGCTACAGATTAAAAATCTTTTTCATCTCGAGCAATATTCTACACGTTGCGTAATAAATATCCCGGAGATCGTTGCGTACTCTGAATCATACAAATAAAAGTTTATTTGCATACTCTTGAAAAATTACAATTTTTACTCCCACGCAATTCTATGGTCGAGGGGGGAGGGTGACGTATTAATTACTCATAGTGACGGATTTGCCGGTTTTGTGTCTCCTTTTAAACAGTATATCACGTTTTTATTTGTCCCTTGGGACTGCTTGCACACTGGCGCAACCCATTGCGTATACATAATGATGTGTTCATGTCCCTTGTTAAAAATTCACAAATATAATGAAGTGCCCTTATCCTGTAACACTTAGTGCGTTGCGCAAAAGGTGTGTTTTTTAATAGAATCTTCTTTTAATTAACCCTCTTTACATAGAGATAATGAATTGACGCCTAAAGCAGGGATTCTAAGAATTGCATTAGATTCTTATATTCGGGGACTGTGAATATGAAAATGTAATTAAAAATAGATTTGTATATAACTTGTCTCAAATAAGATTTGAGTTAAGAAATATTTTGCTTTGTTTAGGTAAACCAATCTTATAAGTAATTATAAAGAATTAAAAACATTTATTATTTTAATCAGTAACTTAGTTTCTTTTCTTTCTAGTACTGGTTTACGTTAAAATGATATATACAAATCATTTGTTATAGATTTACGGTAAAGCTACGAAAACGGAGTTAATTTATCTTTGTTAGAATGAGAATGATCGTGCTCAAAGTTTGGTTATATGAAAATTACATTGTGTATGTATATTCTTAAAACAACTACCTAGTTTATTAGTTTACAAGAACTAATAATTAGAATTTCAAACAGATCTTAAATTAAGTTATTCTAAAAAATCGTTTATAAGGAAGTTTCTGAGTCTGTGAGTTGAAACAATATAGTTTGTTAAAGCAGTAAATATTTGGCTTGCTCACTTTACAATTTGTTACTAAAAGTAAAATTATTAACAGGAGTAAATAAACAGTGCTTTATTTAGGTTTTAATCGTGATTTATTTCTTATCCAATCGAATATTAAGCTAATTTTTGTAATTTTTATTTCTTGAATTATTTTAATAATGTGCTAGGTAAGTAATCCCTATATTTCTGATCGCGATAAATTAATATTAGGAGATGAAATTCACTACGTTTAAAAATTTATCAATTTATGTTGTACAGCAACTGCATGACGTAGAAGGATAAAGATTTGTATTTGTGAACATTCAGCAGTGTTCCAGAGGAAGTCGGTATAACTGAGGATACTTTGTTCATGCGCGCGTGGTGAATTGTCCGTGTAGGACTCTGGATCTGGGACAATGGCAGATCTATGTATCAATGAATTTTTAGTGTATTAGAGTTAAAGAAATTCGTTGTTTGGACGCATCTAGTTTTTGCTGTACTCTTAAAATTGTTTTACGAATTTGTGTGGGACTATCCAAATCTCATAAAATCCAACATACATAGATTAACAAGTTTATTGTCACCCTATAAGAATAAATGTATTAGTTTCCCCTAATGTAAGAATACAAAGATTGGTTAGGGCACTGATAAATTATGTTCTACACGTATGTATAACTGGAATAAGAAAAGTGTGATACGTCAAGTCAAAATTATAAACATTTTACAGGTACTTTATAGAGAGTATAGGCTACGTCATCTTCTAATAGTTACTGTTTGTTTTGGCAATACATCTCGTAGCTGCGCTGTTTATAGTGTTTGTTTTTAATTAACACATTTTAATTCCTTTTAGCGTATCAGTAGGCCTAGTACCGTATATATTTTATACTTTTTTAGACGCGAAGATGACGAAAGATGACGAGAAGTAACTTTTGTAGGGATGGTTCAGATTAGAAAGGAAATAGTTACGCCTTTGGCCATTAAAGCTGTTTGATAATAATTATTGTAGCTGGCGGAAACATGAAAGTAAAAACAAGACAGAAATGGTGTTGACTGAAGTGTATAGTCTCCATGGGATGGATGGTGCGATAGGTAGGCTATGTTTCTTTTGTGCTATTGCGTTTATAATTTACAATGACTCATTATTAATTGATTTTGAAGGAGTCGTTACAAATCTAATTTGCTTATAGAGTCTCTTGACAGTCTTCGTATAGCTTAAAGTAAATCTCTTGAAGTTAAACAAAATCATTCTCTTTGTATTATACTCTGCAACGACGCACGAGTTGCACGACGCTGGGGGAGGAAGTTTGTTTTCCTTTTGTCCCCACGTTGCGACGTCAACCCTGCAACGACAGACCTTTTTTATGACGTTCGGGAGCCAACTCTGCAATGTAGCCCCGACGCTTGTCTGTCTGTAGGATTTCCCTACTTTGTTACAGAATAAAGAGATTATATCACCTACTGGAAGTTTAAGGCAAATTAATTTTAATAGCCTAGGTGATATAACTCTGGTTAAGATAACTATGCCTATAGTCACCTTAAATAAAAATATTTTATTAAATTCCTTCCAGTTATTCAAGTTACTATTAACTTTAAATTTGCTCAGCTCAGTAATTAATATTATATTTATTTGACAATCTCCGAGGAGTGAGAACAGTGGAACTTTACCTAGAATAATTAAATTATTTGTGCTTTGTGAAATTTCGTTGGAAATGCCAACTTTGCGTTTCCGCCCTTCAATATTGATCATACACTGAAAACAACTTATCATATATGATACTTAGATAATAGGAATTTCTTGAACAAGGTAAATTAATTATATTAATTGAAATCAAAAGAAAATTTATTCAATAAAAACTCAAAATACTCTGTGGTTCTTTCCACTACAAAAACATAAATTTTAAACTAAATTTACTATTTACATAAATTTTAACTCTTTTAGGTAGAACCATTTATTATTCCTTTATACTTAATTATTCCTTCCTTTTTAATATTTATTATTTAATTATTTAATTATGAAAATGATTTTATATATTTAATTTACAAGATTAATAATTTTATATTTTGAAAAACCTAATTTTTTATCTCAACCCAGTATCAATAATTATTTAAATTTAACTCAGGCAATATTTTAATAAGGGATATCGTAACTTTTCTGACAGACCTTTTATTACTGCGACCCTGGACTCTGAACACCTTTCCCAAGAATGTTGATTGAAATACAGCTTCCCTGAAGTCCGGTTATCGTTGGTGCGGTTGAACGTCTCTCGTGGTCTCAGCTTTTCCTGGTTTGACTTTCCCTGATGTCTTCTAACGCCTTCCCTGATTTGGTTTAACGCCTTCCCTGATTTGGTTTCCGCTTCTTATTCCAGTAGTCCTTCAAAGTCCATGTGTGGTTCCAGTTATTGTCATTACATCAGTCCTGTGATCCTTGTAGACTACGTCATTTATAGATTTTTTGACGCGCCCGCTATATAATTAACTATAGCGTAATTCACTCAAACTGTCCAATCGTTTTTTCACTGTCTGTAATACTAACTGATTTTACACTGTCTTTGTTCATTTAACTCGTATTTACGTTTGATAAACTTTTAATGAAAACTGTTACTTGACATCTTATATCGCATAATATTATAATTAATTAAAATGTTCACTGTTTGATTGACACATATCTTACTGCTGTCTTTATAAAACACTGCTTCTAAGTACGTTACTATAACATCGCAGATCCGTCTAACAACGTCGATCTAAAGAAAAAACTCAAAGAGAGCGATTCCAGATTCCATAGAGAGCGATAGCTTGTTAGATAGGTCGTTAGATATATCTGAGATAGGTAGATCGTTAGCGAGTTAGATCCTTAGATGCGCGGCTCCCGCTGTACTCCACTTATATAGCCTCCTTTGCCGCCTTCCGAGTACCAACTGCCTCTCTTATTTTTCTATTCCTTGTTCGATATCTTGCCATGCAACTTGCATTGATTTCTTTAAGTTTTAGGTTGGTACTACCCCCACTAACTTCTTCGTTAGGCCTTGCCATCAGCTAATCTAGATCTCCCCTCCTTACATTTTCTCCTATTGTCTTACTTATTTTCCTCGTAGTTTTCCTTTAACTGCTTTTACGAACTTGCGGTTTTCGTAATCGTATTCCTGATACATTTTCCTTTCTTCTCAAACTTGAGTGATGGTCGTACTACGTTTGGTTCGCTTATGGCGCTGCCTCGCGTATTCCGCGGTTTTTCCTCGCGAAAACTTTTCTGGTTTTGAAGGAAAATCTTTTTTCTTTTTTCTTCTATGTTGGTTATTATTTTATGATATATTAGCCAAAATTTCCATTCTGTCCGAAGATTTTTCTTCTGTTTTTGGGACTTGCAAAATTTGCCAAATTTACCATTTACTTTTGAATTTGAATTTTAACTTTAAAATTGATACTTTCGATTGAGATTTACAATTTTATACCCTTACTACTTTCTTAACACTATGTTATTATTTTTACCACCTTTTTCTTTCTATTTTTAGCAAAATATAGGTATGAACTTTCTCACCTATTACTTTAATTAATTACCAATTTATAAACTTTTTATCTTATAAAACTTTTACTTCTTTACAACTTGTTTACTTTTTCATTTTCCCTTTTTCACTTTTTATGGTGCTTTTTCACCTTCAAACTTTAACAATTATCTCTAACTTTTAAAATATCAAAAATTCCTTAATTTGTTATTTAACATTTTTTATACAATTTTTCTTACGCTTTTCAAAAATATCTTTTTCATTTAATTTTGATGAAATTTGAGAATTTTTTATAACTTTAACTCTTTATAACTTTAACATTTTTTATTTTACAAAATTGTGACTTCCATGAACAATGTTTCCACCTCCCGTGTTTCACATTTACCCATAAAATTCATCAATTTTATACTTTTATTTAACACCTTATTCCTGTATAAAAACAACTAATTTTTCTAAGTCTTTCAGGCAACTTGAAACAAGTTCCTGGACAAAAGTCCATCTCTGTTGACACAGTACAGTTGGCCGGGACTTGTCGTATTCTAATCTAGTTAAGTATAGGGTGTACCTCAACTTCTGCTATGAAATCTTGATTTTTGCAGTTTTACAACAAAACTCAATTTTTCACGCATTGCATAAGGTTTATCCGTTGCAACATATTGAATACTTTGTAACCCCGAGACGATTGTGTGCAAAATATAATTGAATTAATTAAACAAAAGCCAGCAAGAAGAAACCTTCCAACTGTTAGTTACGCTGAAAGCCAAGACACGATCGTTCCAAACTATTCGACAACTGGAATAATTGTTCTCCGTGGAGTGAAATGACAACCTCATTCAAAGTTAATTCAATCTATTTTATTGATTGGAGACGTGAGGTTTGTTGCGAATAACTTTATTCCCCAACAGTGACAGGAACTTGGAAGTGTGTTTTGGAGCAAACTTCGCTCTATTCATTTCATGCCTTTGAGTTTTAATTGAAATTTAGTTCGACTGTCTTGATTTATGTTTTCAAACGTGTTGTATCCGTTTCTTTCTCTACCTGCACAAAGAACGTTATACAGAAACTGAATGTTAAATATTTTGTATTTTTATTTTTTATACTGCTTCCTAAGAACTTTTATAGTTAAAATAAATATTTATGGCTCAGTTCTCCTATAAAAAAAAAAAACACATGGAGGAAACATTATTGGAGACTTTTTTTCTTGTCGGCATATATGTGTATATATTACACAAACCTCCATATATATAATGTATTTTTAATTTGAAAAATTTATAATAAGTTATTACATAATTTATAAATTGATTATATTGTTCCTACCGATGGAGTTGTTTCGTAGACAAAATAGTGCAATCCCACGTACAAATTGTTATAAAAAAGATAGAACTTCTATTAGCTCAGTTTCAATTTTACATAAATTTTTTGTATTTTGTTTAGTACCTTTTTCGTCCGCAGTATTAGGTTTGTTTTTAAAGCGTTGTATAGCAACTGTGAGCAGATTTAATAATAATTTGATAGAAATAAAATATTTGCATGAGAGGTATAAAATTCCTTCCCCTACGTATTGCATATAAGTATAATATGCATCTAATAAAAGAATCGCAGAATGAATAATATTAGCTATATATATATTGTTCTTGTTGTTATATAAAGCGATAAATTAAAAGGAAACCTTAAACCCTATTAATAAAAAATATCTTCAGAAACAACAATGGCAATCAAATGTTTTAAAGTATTTAGGCCTATACACGATAATTGTATTGTTTTATGCTTTGGTCAAACAATTAAATACCAATAATTGAATTAATGTTTTAAAATATAGATACATAGAATATGCTTATAGCCGACTGTAAATTCTTATTACGAATAAAATTTTAGTAGTTTAGTTGTTTGAAGACTGTGAACATAATTCCTATAAATTGTAATTAATCGTTTAACTTGTGTTTGGGAAACGGAATGAAGATATAGACAGGAAGTAAGTTTAACTAAATCATCTCGAGAGTTTCGGTCGAACCTTTTTGCATTTCCAGGTGGAGTCGATGAAGGTCGTTTAACCAATTAACTGAATTACACATTTAATGTATTAACTAACAAACTAGAGACTAGTGTTGGTTGATGTAAGCATGTAATAAACTTAATTAATTAATTAATTCTACACCATGAAATACAATAATAATAACACTTTTCTGTTTACAAAAATATTGTATTGTATGTTGTTTAACCTAACTACATAAAATGTACTCAAGTAAAAACTGTAAGGATTATAGTTTTTGTAGCTTTATTATAAATTATCGCTTTATTTTCGAATAAACATATTATTTGTACCCACACTTATCATCTTCCAGCAGCTGAGCTTTGTACTTTAAATGGTCAAATATAGTTAATGGTTAAATTGTACTTTTTAAAGATGTTTTCAAAATCATAAAACCTTTGAAATAATTTGCAAATTTAAGTATTTTACCTCATTCTTGCTGATCTATAATGTACTACATCCTTTAGATCTAAAAATACGCTAAAGTATCTTTGTTCTACAATTATATTACGTTAAACAGGAAATATTATATATTATTGTAAGCTGTATTGATGTAACCATCTAATTATAGTATATCCTTAGAAAAATAAAAGTTAGATAATGATGCACGAGGACGAAGTATTCAACTG
The DNA here is from genome assembly GCA_018207615.1 of Philaenus spumarius. Taxonomy (NCBI): domain Eukaryota; kingdom Metazoa; phylum Arthropoda; class Insecta; order Hemiptera; family Aphrophoridae; genus Philaenus; species Philaenus spumarius. The sequence goes on along the minus strand of JAGFPH010000178.1, from coordinate 322,267 downwards.
CTAGTTGGGTCAGCAGAGTCACGGTGTAGAATATAGAACTTTTAGATACATTGTGTTGCCTGCACTTGTGTAGTTTATGACGTAGAGTCCATTGTGTAGACAACTTCATATTCTGTAGTAATGTAATGTGTCTTTATGTTGCAGGTGAGTTGAGAGTATATTCAGACCATTGTAGAACAGTAAAGGTAAACATGTATACATGCATTGACCTAGTACATATGTACATATAATATTCATAGCAGCCAAATATTGTACGTTTTCCTTAAATATTAGGAATTGAGATAACCAATTTAGCTCCATTTTGTATCGTTGCTGGTAGTTCGAAAAACTTTTAAAAAAATACATTTGTCGCTCTCATTTCTAATCTGATAATACATTTTTAGGAACCACGGATTTTTTTAATTTTTTCGATGAATGGTTGTGTGGTTTCAAAGGCGAAAAGTATCGAAGGTAGGCCTATTGATAGTTTGGAGATGTCTTCTATTATTATTGTATTATCGCGTTAATATTATTTCCCTCCAGTTTTGCATCTTAATTTCAACTCTCTACTTTTGTATAGTATGTATTTTTTATTGACTGTCTTTATTAAAATATCGAATTGAAAACCAACACTAATTAAATTAGTAAACACAAACTGCATATTCAGTAGAGATGAATTATTTATATATGACTGGTATTTGCATGTATTGCAATAACAATTTTTTCTCTCAAATTCACCAGAACGTTTGTTACATTCAAATGTATTTGCTTGTAAACTAAAAAAAAACAAAAACAAAAAACGTTATAACTCATAAAATTTTAATACAAAACATAATTCATCACAATTTTCTCTACAGTTAAATGATCTTATAAACCGCTAAAATCTTCCTTTATGTATTTATAGGTTATCAAATGTTTAAATGTAATAGTACACAAGTCACTTCACACGAGAATGGATTCACAAACTACCTGAATTAGTTAGACCTTCCTACGGAATTAGGTTTGGTGTATGTTGTGACAGGCTACGTCTGTTTAAAATTTGAAACTAATTATATTGTCGGACGATGTTAAACACTTGGCCTAGTACGAGCTTTAAAGTGCCTTCCGCCTTTCGACCCAATTATTAAATATTGTGGTTTCTTCCAGTAAAGAAACGCAGAGTTTAGATGGAATTAGGTGGAATTTATTGATGAAATAAATTTGTAGCCGGCGTTACTTTCACTGGTCCCAAGGCCTAGTTATTGGTTTAGAGTTAGACAGATCGTTATATCGATACGTTCATTTAATTAATATTATTTTGGTAAATTGTACATAATAAATAGCGGAATTAAACTTGCATATTTCCGGCTATTTTTAACATTATTATTTGTCATA
>JAGFPH010000178.1:308425-320904 GCA_018207615.1 Philaenus spumarius | reverse complement strand
AACTCAGTCGATATCCCTTTACCTTACCGATCACGTTTCCTCCTGTCGTATGACCTACTTCGCATCAGAGCAATTGGTGCGTAATGTTCGATGTAATTTTCTATACGTTTAGAAAACTACCGCGTTCCAGGAAATACGAAGGTTTTAGTTACCTTGGTGGGAATAGGGTGTAATAGAGTTCCTTCCAAGTCAATATTTTCCGTTCTGTACTGTATTATTTAATAATAGAGGGAAACATAAAATGGTTAGAATTTCCTGTTAAACTAGACTATCTTCCACCAATACTTTAAATCATTTCATTTAATTATTTTTTTAAATAAAAATGTAGGTTAATGTTAGTGTATTTTAGTTGAGGAGAAACTTTGATTTAAATTGTGTAGTAATTAAATTTGAATGCCACTACAATGAGTTCTAACCAGTTTTTGATTCTCAGTTGAATAATTTACCCACTCTAACTTTCTTTTAGATTGGTTTTAGTATTAAAATACAATTGGTATTATAATCAAATCGCTAACTGTTTATTTATGTGCGGTAATCGAATAAAAGTCTTCTGACAAGCCAACTTTTATTTGTTAAATACGTTTTTAAGACCGACTTCAGCCTGTATGTATTAGACTCCTAAAATACTTGGCAAGCGCAAAGGACCTATCAAGGATTTATCCAAAACATAGTCCTGAGCAATTCCTCTTTAGCCCTGATCTACTATCACGACTAGTGTTTTCATTTACATTTAAAATTATGTAAATTTTCTAAATTTGTACCCTCTTGATTGAATGTATAAAACATGTATATAAGCCGTTATAAAATCTAGAAGTAATTGTGTACTTTCAAAAGCAGAGATTACGTAATAAATAAGTTCAAGATTTTAATTGAATATCAGATTTTATTAAAATTGTTACTTGATATCTAAACAAAATAAATAGTACTCGCAAGTTTCCTAGATGTAATCACTTACTAGTATTTGCTTATTAAATAACGTAAATCATCGTTCCCTTGCGGTTATCCTTTGAGTTATGTGAGTGATGGAAGCAATATAGAACTAATTTATGTCCCCTAAGAGAGTTTATAACGTTCCCATCGTAGCTGGTTTAGGTTAGTCTAGGAACCATCAACTTAATAACAAAGATAGACTATGGTGTCTGGGTGTTATCTGTAAAATAGACTTTATCGAAGCTGTAAATCTAGAGACCAAATAATTAAGTGCCAACAGCTGAGACAATATAATGTGTTGGGTGCTCTTTTACTGATAAATTACACCCTCGCTGTGTGAAGCCACTGATATACTGACATTTGTGAAATAATGGCACTCATTATGTGCTTTTACGCCGTCATTATAAAATGTGAAACCATGTCACAAATTTATCTTTTTTTTACCTAAAAAGTTTAACTACAGTTATGGATGGGGTAGTAATTGTTTCAAAATATGGTTGTGGGAAGGAAATATTGTGTTAATAGCAGTATTTACAAGCGCCATTTTTTATTAACTAGTGCATACTTTTAGTACTTATTAAAAGTACAATAGGTAAAATATAAAATTTTCTAGGTATAGTAAAAATATGATTCTGATTGGTAAAAGTGTAATTCCGTTATATAATATTTATAATACGGCAAAATTGTAATGCCGTTATATAATATTTAAAATATGAACTAAACGAAATCAATTATCCGATGCGCACATCTTCTATGGACGAATTAATTCGTTTTAAGATATAAATAATTACAGTTTTTAGTAAACGATTGAGATATTAGTTACTTTAGGGTGTACACATGACATTTAAAATATTCGCCCACTCGGTCGTGCTTGATATGAAATAAGACATTAAGATATTGACGTTTTGGAAGTAAAGTGAAATATTAAGACTCGAAGAGAGAAATAAATCGAGTTATGGCTCTCGTCTCGTGCATTACCCTAACGAAGCAAGCATACCGGTGCAAACCATTTTATCTTTAAAAGTTCCATTTCTTTTCTCACCTCAGCCGTACTTATGTACCTTCAACAAATTGCCAAGATTGCGTTGTTCTGTTCCGTATTTCCTGGAGAAAAGGAATTCGTTTGACTACGCAGAAACGGAATTCCTGGATTTTATTTTAATCGTTTTTATTTAGAATTAGGTTTAACGTTAATGCCTAAGGCAGTAAGTTTTTTTAAGTTAGCGAAAAATAAAAAATCAACGATAAAACTTAGTCAGTCTTCTAAACGTACTTGCCACTCTAAAAGCACGCTTTAGGCCTATTATTTATATTTAAACAATCCTCATATTTATATAGAACTAATAAGTAAAATTACGATTGCCCGTGCACTCACTGCCTATGTACTATATAATAACCTAAAGGGCAGTGGGGATGTAAACCTTGCGGAGCCCTGGGAGATACGATATTTCGGAGCCTCCTTGATTAGGTCGGGAGATTGTCAGGGGGTTCGGGTTAAAGAAAACCCCCTAAGAGAAAGGGGCCGTCCCCTTTACCTAAACATTAAAGCATTTTATCTCATTGAAGCGTTTTAAATTTACTCTTAAGATTCATGAATCATCATTTTGCACTTTAGTACCTATTTTATGTTTTGTATGCAATATTTAAATAATAACACTTTATTTGTGTTACATGAAGCTATTTCCTAAATATTAAATAATTAGAAAATAAGAAAATAACCAAATAAAAACGAGAAATGTTTTAATGTCTAACAACAAAATAAACATTTACAGATCACAGAAAGAAAAATTAGGTTGCATTATAGATAAATTATATTGTAAAACTGGTGTTATTCAAGTTATTAGGTTTTAATAAGCAGACGTACAAATTAATAATAATTAGTAAAATTAATGTATAAATATTTTTATTATTTCCAAATGATTCAAATAGTAGCCTAAGTACAACAGGACCAGGAGTATAGTTTTGTTAAAGTAACAGCATTTTTGCAATAAACAGGAAATAACAACAAAAATTGACAGCGACCTGTATTAAGCTAATAATATGTGTTAATAAATTTAACTTGTAAATAATTACGGTACACTTTAAAAATCTTACTTTTTAAAGTATTAAGTCTTCTATTACATTACTAAAATCTAAACTGGTCGTCAACTCGTTTCTTTTATGAAGAGTATAGTTAGTAATGATAAGCGATTTTGTGTCATTGTGTTTTTTAACTATGTCTTGATTATGTTAAGCTTGGACAAACTCATTTCTGCAGGTGCTACTGTGACTGGAATCGTGGCAATTATTCTTAAAACACATTTCAATAGACATCTGTAAAACTGTTCTGAACAGTGTACTTGCTTATCGAAACATAAAATAACAAGTTTAACTCATTGTATTTTATATGGCGTGGGGCCAGTGGGCGATCTTAAATATAAACTAAAAATTCATCTGGATTTTAGAACTCGTGGGGCGCTACGATCACTTGGTCAAAGTTAGATGTTAGGCTCTACCATTTAAACTAAATTCGTCTGCATTTTGTAATTCTATTATTTTAATATATGTATATGCCGCGGTGCTTCACGGACAATCTTCAACATAAACTATAAACTCGTGTCTGTATTATATAAGTCATTTATTTTTAATTCTGCTATATAGCACGGCTAAAAGGTATGGCCTAAAGTTGGTTAAGAGACAATTTAGGTTTGTAAATAGTTTCGATACTTGAGATTTTTCCCATTTAAAATATCTGTCTACAGTATTTAAAAATAGGTAGCACAATTGATTGAAAGTGTTCAGTGGTAGTACAAACATCAGCTGTTTAAAGAATACACTTCTAAACTTCCATATAAGTTATTTTAATTTACTATTTGGAAAAACAATTATATTTCTAATTTTTAGGCCTAAATTATGCCGGTTCTTTTTAAATTTTAGTATATTACATTTCTGTAATATGACAAACTTAATGCTTTTATTTAATTAATTTTAAAATTACTTAATTCGTCCCTTTTTTATTAATTTTTTACCATCTACGTTTTTAGGTTAGAATTAGTCCTAACAACTCTATTAAACATTAATAATAATTGATTTATATTAAATTTATCATATTGCTCTTCGTATATTGTATTTTTTAATTTCACATTTAAGGGTATTTTCATTGCAGATCGTTTTCTTTTACTTTAAGGCTGTACTTTAGGTTTATTATTACCATATTAATTAGTCCTTCTGATCAATATTTCTGAAGGTAGGCTACAAAGCCCAGACAATTGAGTTAGATTATATTTCATATCTACGAGAGCACACAGAACTCTGGGAAAGTATTGCACGTTGAATATATTAATAGCCAAAATAAGTAAAATCAATTTAATGAAATAACTTGAAAAACTATATGTATAATGATATGTGCCCGACCAAGAAAACCCCATCGTTCTTTAAATTTAACCTAAGCTGACTTAACGACGAGAATAATTAGAGCAATTCGATTTGTTTCCATAAAGCTTTGTGGCTAGCCTCATCTAATTACGCTCTCTATTTCAAGAAAAATGAAAGAAAAACTCTGCAAAACTTAAGCCAACCTTTGAGCAAAGTTTCTAATTCAATTTGAATTCTTTTGTTTCAAATTTGCTTAAAGGTTTAATAGTCTAGCCTATTGTTTCTCCTTAACCGTGAACGCCTTTCGAAGGAATTACTGTAGGCCTACTTACTTTACTAAATTGTTTTTAACCAATTTTACTTAAAGTATTATTGACGTAAACATATTTGTTACAGAACTTGTAACAAATTCTCTCACTACATTTTAAAGAGTTTATGAAAATAAGTTTAGTTTAACCGATTTATTTTTAAACATTAATAATTTTTATTATAGAGGCTATAATATTATTAATATGTTGCTATAACTTGTAAACGTTTTTTGTTAGGAAAATGTATTAAAACATTTAAAAAATAAACGGTACCAGAAACTGGCTCATACTTTCTCACAAACATACTTAAATTATTAAATAGATTCACTGTGACTTCATAATTCTATTAAAGTAGGAGAGTAACTAATAAATATTATTATTATTATTAGCTGAGAAAACTATTCGATCGATTTCGAACATATTTGCACCAAACATGTCAATTATGCCTGTACATATGCACGAAAAATGATTTTGAGAAACAACCTACTTTTTGGCCAAAAAACCTCCAAATATCATTATTATTATTATTATTAGCTTAACGAGAAGTTTTAGAAGGATTTTTTTTGCATATGGTAGGGTACATTAAGGGCTACAAATAAGCAAAATTTTATCAACATCGTTAGAGCCGTTTTTTATAAAAAATTACTGACTTTTTGGGTTTTTTTGCCAAAAAGGGGTTGTTTTTCAAAAATGTTCAAAACATTTTTTGTGCATCTATACAGGCCTAATTGAAATGCTTGGTGCAAATTTGTTTTCTCTCTAGCTTTGTATACATACAGACAGACATGTAGACAGGCATTTTGTAAAAAAAAAAAAAAAACACTTTTTGGAGTCAGGGGTCCCAAAACGGATATTTCCACAAAAATCTCAACATCGATTTTGTTTGCGATCACTATACTTTCTCTAAACTATAGTACAGTGAGAAAGTAACAAGATTTTGATCAAACATTTATTCGTAAAACAGGAGGAATTATGTAAATAACTCATTTTCAGCTTTCTACTTTGTTGAAGACAGACAGTATTTGTATATTTTGTTATTATTTTTTTTCGGCAAAGTTTAAACTTTAAATGAATCCTAGGACTTAACACTTCTCAGTTTTCAAACGAACCACAGTATTCTCTAGAAGATGGTGCAGACGTATTAAGTTGATTTAATGAAGTGTTAGTGGTTACGGAATGGCGTCAGTGCTTATCTACAAGTGAGTCAGAAGCGTAATAAATAGATTAAACTGTTTAGCAAACAAGTATAACAAGGCACGACTTCCTGTAGCTCTTGTTTATCTTACAGATATTATTTAAACAGTCATTCTTGTTACACGAGAACTTCTGATAATTGTCTGAGAGAAGCGAGGATTATACATAAAGTAACCACAACACTTGTGAGCAAGACAACTAACAAACACTTAATCGCATTGAAGCCAGATTTGATCTGGTTATTATACATATGAAGATCGTTATTCATCTAGACACACTAAACGAAATATAGACATAAATAACACATTTATAGATCAAAGTTTGTAAGAATTATAGTTTCTTTTGAATTCAAATGAAAAATCCGAATAGAGTATATTCCATTATTGAAAATAAACGCAATTATTAAACAATTACGCTTCACTTGGAACCAACTGTAAAATAAATGTACAATGCAAGAAAAAATTGGCCAGCATATGTGTTAACCCTGGAATGGTGTGATACATTGGAGATATATTATTGGTATGATATCGTAGTTTTTACGATTTTGAAATTAAAGTGGTTTATCAAGATAAAATTTAATAAAAATCCAAAATTTACTAATTATTATTTTAATACAATGTTAAAGAGTAAAGTTCAGTAAAATTTGTCTTGTATCAAGAAGATGAAAAAACCGTCCGCGGTAGACTACACCAAATATGAAACTCAAACTGTAAACAAAACAAAAATATATATTACTAAATTGAATTTGAATTAATTATTGTTTTTTTTTCTCTTTTATAACAAAAAGTTGAGGAAAAATAATTTTTTTGGTTTTAGCTCAAAACGTTTCTTACTTGCAAAGATTTGCTCTCGTGAAATTGGGCCTCAGGCGCTGCAGTTTTTGCAAATTTCTGCGGTGCTCCAGGCAGAAAGCGCTACCACAGGTGTTGCATTTTGGATGGTAAAATTTGCAAGTTGTTTTTTTTTATCAATTCGGGGAAGAACTGGAACTGAAATCTTGTCTCGGCTACCATCTCATAAAAGTTACACCACTGGTATGATCTCGTAATTATTACTATTCGAAGACAATATGGCGATAATGGTACTTACTACAACGAGGACTACATAAGCACTGACCTTGGCCGAAGGGGGGAAGAGGACATTGTGAAAGACAGAACAGCCCAAGCGAAAATCCGTTTGGTACAATCAAAAACATAATATGTGTGTTGAAAAATTACTACGTAATACCATTCCATGGTTAATGTCACCAGTGTTTAATAAAATGTTGTTTTCTCCTTATTATTAATGCAAATAGTAAATTGTGTTTCCTAAGCGATGTTTTGAAGTACACGATTATACGTCTTCGGTAGGGATATCTGAACAGGTACAAAAAACAAACCACTTACAAATATTTGAAAAACATTCTAAGAAAACCAAACTGTACTGTAGGCCTAGTCTAATTTCTCCTTTTTTACGGTTAATGTCAGTTTTCTATATTAATTGTTAACGGTTTAAGTATTCCATTATGAATTGGCCAAGGCCTTGAAAGCATGGTGCATGCACTGACAGTATATTTTAAATTATAATAACAAGTAACAAATTGCTTGACTGTGAATTGGCACGGAATGAAGGTTTACACTAATTCAGTATAAGCTATTGGCAACGTAGTACAGCCCACCAAAAAAGGAACGAGTTTTCATTCATTTCAGTTGCTAAAAGCGTTATGATTTATTACTACCGAAATGTTTCAACTGAATTTACTGTACTTAAGCCAAGCAGACTCTACATAGAATTATTTTAAGCTGATTCTTAAAGTTAGCTTGTTCAATGTTCTTGAAAAAATTAATGTTTTATTCTTTAAATCAAAGTCGTAATTCATTTTAAAATGGAATTTCTCGTTTACTGCAATGAGAAATTCAAATTGAATTTGAATTTACTTGGTTATTACATTGACATTTTGTTTTAACCATGATGTGTGAAAATTCTTATTTGATTTGTAGTTGAATGTAAATGGCAATGATTAAAGAAGTTTTAAATATCGGTTGAGGTATAATTGTTCAAAAATTCAGATTTAGTTACGTAAAAACATTTTTATTTATACGTTTGTGTAAGCGGATCAAAACGTTAAAGAGTAGTTAACATTTTATATCAGTGGTAAGAGAGAGAGAAGACGTACAAACCAGGGAAATTAGACAAAATTCCACCGGAATAACTTAATTTTGAGCTCTAGTCGTCATGGGATTTTCTGCATTGGGTTCAGAAATGGATCAGGAAAAAATTCTACATATAACGATTGACGGTACGGACAGGATTGCATCGTAGATGCATAAAATGCACCCGAAAGTGCATATTTTTTAAAATATCTAAAAAGTGGTAAAAACCACTTCTCAGGGGTTTTTGAGGTCGCTGGTTCAGAATCTGGCATCGAAAAACGTCGCTGATGCCCCGGGTGGCCCTAAAGGGCCCAGGTTCTAATCCAGGTAAATTCCATTGGATTTACATGCATTGAATAGGATTCAGTTGGAAAACATTGATTTAAAGAAAGTCGGCGATGTTCGCCTTAATTAAAAGAAAGAAAAACAATCCACTAAAATCACAAAAAATAATTTAAATTTCCTACATCAAAGGATACATTGTTATCGTTATTATGTAAAGGTCGATAATTGTGTCAGTTGTGATTAATCCAACTGTAATATATTATACAGCATACTATGCAGGTCGGAAATCAATTCTTGCTATTTCTACAACACAACGAAAAACGATACTCCATTTCGACTAATTATTACTTAAGTCTTATTTTATTACTTAAAGTAAACTTAAAGTACAGCACCTAATTAATAAATAATTAATGTTTTTGAAATTGCAAAAAAATAACAGTTATTTAATTTTATGTATTAAAAACTCATTATATTGTTGCTAAAACAAAACCTGTTTTACGCACCCACCTTCACAAGTTAATCTGAGCTTCATTGTTCTTTGTTCCTCCCCACCTGTTCCTTGTTCTTAAAGAAAGCTTCCATGTTTACTCTTCTTGCTTCACGCCTTTTTAATTGCTCTATTCATCCGGCTGAAATTAATCACCGTCTCTTACTTTGTGCCTGGAGCGTCAGCTCCCCCTTCCTCTCATCACTTTGTACTTGCACATCATCTTTTTATAACTCGATCAATCAGAACGATATCATTTTAATAGATATTGATATCTGACTGAAATAATAATGTGAAGTTAAAAGAAATCTTTTCGAAGTTTTCATGGAAAAACTAGATCGGTAATTTAGTTATTTATATTAGAATAAAAGTAGTTTTAGATTTATTTGTAATAACAATAATTTTAAGTTTTTTTACGCTTAAAAATGCGTGTGGGATATTTTTTCTATTTAATCTAAAACATTTTATTTGAAATGTTTCCTTTTTTGAAGATTGGAAATAAAACTATCTTGAGGAAGTCGTGTGCATTCAGAGTGCATACTTTGGTGTGATCTTCACTTTATGTGAATGCGAATATGTTTTTTATTTGTGTGTAAAATTGTATTCCTTAACATAGAACAAATTATAATAGAATTTTATTTTTTGTTTGTTTGCTAAACACTGAATATTGTGATTGATTTTCTTAATATTTTTATATAATGTTTAGTTAAAGAAAATATTTGGTTAGGTAGCATAATAACTCGTTAATGTTTTTTTACTCAAGTAATGATTGTTGAAGATTAGGTACTTCGCCCATGCTCGGTTCGCTCACCAACCCCCGCGGTAACTCGGGGCGTAGCAAATGTAAGCAGATTGTACAGTCTGATATTGTCACTGAAATGTCGATTGATTAGGACAGAGGCACTTAGATCGGGGTAGGGTGGTGGGCTATGTAAATAGAGCGATATAAACCTAACCTTAGTTGTTGGTTGTGAAGAAGAAGGTTCATTCTCGTGTCACGCGCGTTCACAAAATCCCTAATTTTGTCCATTATGTTTACATTTTTCAATTTTTAAATAGAAATACTAAATATTTCCTGGATAGGGGCTAGCCTAGATTAGTCTCTAAAAAGTCTTCTACATGCAAATGAAAGTTTCGTCAAAATTGGTTCAGCCATTCCGGAGGATACAGCCTGGACAAACAGACATAAAAAAAATGCTTGTTTAGGTAAATTAGGTAATATGAGATTTTTAAAAACTAATTTATTTAGAAATCATAGACACACACTTCAATTTTATTTATATATATAGATAGCTTATAGCGCAGATAAATCTATAGCCAGTAACTAGGTTCGAACCTATACACAACCTGTGTTGGGGGTTCCAATTGTATCAGACTGCATTAGTACCTAGCCTTTCGATCAATCTGCTTCCTTAAGGGTCGGCTCTAGCTGTCGGCCATGTTGGCTGAAACTCCATAAGACCAATGTTAAATTAAAATCCAAATTTTTCCTTTATTTTTGATCGGAAAATTATAAACGATATGCCATTTTAAAGCTGTATTCAATATGCATGTAAATGGCTTTTTAAAAATTAAGAAAAATATTTTGTTTAATATTTATTAACAATTTAAAACATTGATTTTTAATATTTTTTGTATGTTGTCACTATTAATTATAGCGAAAAACTACCAAGCCATTCGACTGAAGAATTTCGTCCCCAAGATTTTCGTATTTTTTTTAAAACGCTATTTGAACAATTGCGGGTTTTAAATGGATTTAGGCTGAGCAATGTCCGTGCAACCTACCACCGCTATAGGGTGATTTTAAATATTTTTTACGTTGTAACTATTAATTATAGCGAAAAATTACCAAGCCATTCGGATGAAGAATTTTGTCCCCAAGAGTTTGGTATTTTTAAAAAACGCTATTTGAATAATTGCGGGTTTTAAATGGATTTAGGATGAGCAATGTCCGCGTAACCTACCGCCTCTATAGGGAGTCGCAGGTTGCTTTCTGTTTTACTACTACTAGAGCCGACCCTTAAATAAGACATTATTAACTTAGCTGACTGTCGGGGACCATTAGGTTTTGAGTTTTGCTTTCAAAATGATGACAAAAGTAGTATTAATGTGTTAAAAGTTGTTTTAGAGGTTTGCTCTAGCTTTGTTAAGAATCTAAGTTTAAAATTGTTACAACAAAGTTCTTTATATTAATATTATTATTGCATACAAAATCAGTTATTTTAGATGACTAATTTCAAATAAATGTAATTATTGTTTAAATTTAAGGTTAGTAAACATATTATGGTTTATGTACAAAGTTAGCATCTTTCCAGCAGAAATTTTATGTTCGAGAAATAATCAGTCCAAACTAAATAACTCAACGGCTATTAGATTTAGGATTTTAATTAATTTTAAAGTACGTATTATAATCATTGAAATAGGACGTCTTAAAGAGGCGAAAATATACTTTTGAACGATTTTACCATATTATGAAAACTACAAGCAAACGTAAGTTTTATCATATAAAGAAAATAATAAGTGTATCTGCTATAGTTGATATTAAGAGTTTAATTTCTTCTATGTCTTGTCTTAATGATTCTTCTTTGTTAAAACCTTTATTTTCAATACCACTCCTACTTGAAGTGAGATTTCCTGCATTAAGGGGGCGCTACCCTGTCCGCCATATTGAGTCTGATTCCCATAAGAGCAATGCTACAGAATATGTAATTTTTTCCGATAATTCGTGGAATAAAATTAAAAATTTGGTTTCATTTTGAAGTACTGTCATATGCGGGTGGTGATTGCTGAATATATTTTCAAAAACCGTTTTATTGTTTTCATAAACGTATTATGTAAATAGTAAAACATAGTAAACTTTATTAATTTTTACTCAGTTGCAAAAAGAGATATTGCAAAAAAACCTTAGCAATCAACACCCACAATCTATTTTACTTTAACAAAAAAAACACAGATTTAGTTTTTTGACAAAAACAACACAAAAATATGCTTAATAGTGAAGGTATGTTTTGGTTATTTAACATTGAAGTTGGTACCCAACTTCGCCGTTTTGAATGTAGGGAGTCGCGTCTTAAGTCCATTTCCAAATATCTAGCCTCGTTAAAAGGCTTTAACATTAATAAATACCAGCAATTAACTGATGCAACCAAGGGTTAGTGTCCGTTCCTTTATTATATCATGGATTTTTGGGAAATTTATATCTTTTCTATATAGTTACATGTGAATCTCAATACAAGACATTTACTACTTTACTGTTAACAAAATAATAAAGAGTTTGATTCTCTAATACTAAGACACCGATGTATTAACAAAGAATAACTGATTTCTGTCTTTCATTATCTTGTAACAGAATCGTTCATTAAAATTCGATGGTTGTTAATGATAGTTCATCCTGAGGCAAGGTTAAGAAGCGACAATTAGTAAAATGTGTAAATGATCCTACTTCCTGTGTGTATAGATGATCCACTTCCGGCGCTTTTTCTTCACGCTTCACTTGTAGGGGTGTTTTTTCTTTGTGCCTCTTTCAACTTTCTAACCTTTCAAGCGAGCGGAAGGACTTTTTGATGTCGACTTTGCTTTATGTTTTGTAATTGGCGAAGAGGAAAGGAGTGGCGTTTCGTGTTACCTCTATTCAGTGAGTTCCACCTTATTTAGCTTCTTAAGACAATATTAAGCCTGAAGAGAAAATATAGTGAGTTAAAACTTATTTTCAAAAGCAACGCGCAGAATTCCTTCGTAATAGTGAGAAAATAATTGTTTGAAGTGTTTAATTTATCCACTATTAGTTTA
>JAGFPH010000178.1:283173-293295 GCA_018207615.1 Philaenus spumarius | reverse complement strand
TTTTGGGCGGGAAAGATTTTTTAGATTTTTTCAATTTCTTTATTTTCCCACTTTGAGCTCATTTAGAAAGAAAACGGTAAGAGATAGCAAAAAATTTTAAACACAAAAGTTGTAGAAAATTGAATTTCAAAGGAGAAATTTTCCGTCAGATTCAAGATCCAATCATCCCTTTAGCCGCTATTAACCCAAGAAGAAGCTCCGGCAAACAATCCTTCAAATTTCCCATGTTAATCTTATGGAGATAATGTTTAATGAGCTTCAGTCAGCTGCCAAATAAAACAGCTGATTTGTGCTCGGTCACCTATGTACAAACGAGCCAAAGATTAACGAGATTTTTTAGCGAATTTTCCAACTGCGAGCGAAGCGAAGCAGCCATCTGAGGCCGAAGGCCGAGGCGGGGTTGGGACGCGAAGCGTCCATGGGCAGAGCCCCTAGTAATATATAAGAATAATTTTCTATAGTTCTGATTGGGTAGAAAACAAAATGATATGTATTCTCCAAACTCTTGAAAATATGCAAAGGAAGGAATATTTTTATAACTTACTACAAAATAAGACTCTAACAAAAATAATAAAACAGTTTATTTGAAAACTGGTGCGTAATGGACTGTAACGCTGCTTATGTCGAAGGTCATTAACTTTGCGGCTTCCTAATATAATTTTAATGGAAACTTAATTTCTTTCCAGTTTGTTAAAGCACAGAAGGCGCCGAAACTTTAAAGCAAAGAAGGTTAAATAAAGAAAAGTACTTTAATTTTAATCCGGTCTCTTGTTTTGAAGGGGAGAGTCGTGGTTTTATAATAGACGGTTCTTTAACAATTGGTAGATTGGATTTCATATTCCCTTGAAGTTAATATTTATACTTGTAAAATATTATTTGTTAAATCGGTTACCACATCTGTTCGGTGTATTAAAAAGAAAATTGTATAATTTGTGAAAAGTTGGCTTATTTACATATCGTTGCTTCCTTTGAATACAAATTATATGAAAATATAGAGAAACAATTTATGCAATTTTAAGAACTCAATGTTTTACCATTCGTGACAAAACGTTTCCAAAAGTACTTTTTAGTAATTATTTATTATCAGTAATTAAGAAATAAAATTTACTAGGAGGGGATGTTTTTATGTTGTGTATTAATATGAATTAAAAAATCGCTAGTTACACCTACACAGGTTGATGTTACAATCGACAGACATCATTTCAGGTGATTAAACACTTTAGGCTAGGTAATCAATGGCTACACTTAATATGCCATCTCAACTGTTGGAGTGAAGAATAATAACGAAGCGTCGCTAAAAGACATGTCATACAAGTTTAGTTTAGTTCAAGCTTTAAAAGTAACAAATTGCTATAATAATTTCTAAATGAGCTTTGACATTACTATATACGACGAAAATCGTTTATTTTACTACCAAATGTGGGTCTAAATGCATTCTAAAAAATCATTATTTAAAATGTATAATTTTATGACTGTCCTTTTACTGTTTATTGACTATAAAAGTTTTTATGACGTTTTTACAGTTCACCCTCGTGTCTGTATATTGTCTGCAACATGGGATGAAATAAATCTTAGCCAGTAAATTGTAAATGTCAAGGTCTTCGCTAAAAGACTGTTTCCGCAATAAACGAAGGAAGTTTGCAGTTAGACAAATAATTGCTTTAAATTGGGAGAGAGGAGAGTGTAAAATGATTTATTGTGTACTTACAAACTCAAAATTCAATAGTTTTACGTCCTTCTGTCAATGGTAAGTTGCTAATTGTATTGAATAAGTTTTAGTAAATTAGAGAATTCAAAATTGATGTAGTCAGAAAGTGAATAACCAAACACAAAATTTAAACGAAAAACAAATCGTATAATGTAATACAAATGTTAATTCATCTTTACGCAAATAACCCACAATAGTATAATGGTAAGTATATCGGAGCAAACGTGAATTTCTCATAAATTGAATGTCAGTTCTTGACAAAACTCCATACTAAAAAATAAAGTTATTGACACAGTAAAAGTTTTACAAGTATGATTGCTACAAATGTTTCACAGTTAGGCATAGTATATATCCATTGGAATAGTTTTTTACAAATATTGTTAGTTTATTTACTCTTTCAACGTAACAATAATCAATGTTTAAGTTTGACCAGTTGCTTGACGATGCCTAACGGAGAAAAACGAAGCAATAACGCAAATATCTGTGAAACCGATTTTATTGAGTTAGTAATTTTATTCTTACAATTGTTTGTACTAAACTTTTTATGATCTGCAAGATATGTTTCTTTAGTTCGTTTTAAATTTAAAACACCTTACTTGCGAACTACTTCAATTCCTATACTATCTAAGATAGTCAAACGCAGTCTTTGGATCCTTATAGTTTTCGTGCCTTAAAATTCAAATCTCGTATACCCCAATAGCTGAGCAGACTCTTTATTATGCAAGAACTCTTTCAGTAACACAACAGCGAAGCAATACAGCACACGCATACTAAACTGTCGTAGTTTTACTCGTCTGTAAAGAATAAATTCTGTCTCAAAGCATATTTTCCTGGCAATTGTATCGCAGATCGTTCGATAGATCGTGATTTTAGGAAAACCATTAAAAACTGTCAGGTGTAATTACCGACCGCCCATTTGTGACGTCGCGATGCATTATAAACGCGTCATCTCATTCATAATGCAAGTAAACGTTGAATTGTTAACATATTTAAAAAAGCTAAATCACATCAGTTTATCATCGCTTGTTACCTTTAAAACCTAAACTAAATTTAATGCTGAATATTATAATGTTATATCACTGCCTTCAGGTAGAAAAATTGTTTATTTTAGTTGGTTTTATTGGTTTCTGCACGTTTACACAAAGAGGAGTCTTCTTTCGAAATGTTTAAGTTCGTACGTTTGGCTTTACGGCTGAAATTTTAGAGGAGTTAACCTATTGTAATAATTTAGGGGCAATGTATTGTTTGTGATCTGGATAGACACACTAGCTGCGTAATACAAAAATCCGATGAAACTTCAATTTGCAATTTCTATTATCAACATGATTTGAAATCGGGCATGTTATCTGATGGTTGTTTTTTTAGAGAGATCTGTATATATTCTACATAACGGATATTTTACATAATATTAATCTTCTCTGTGACATAAATATACCCATAAACATTTCGTGTTTTGTTCGAGGGAAAATAACGACTGGAATGGTTTCAAATGTTCATTCGAACGGAGGTTTGTTTCATATTCAAAAAGATTGTTAAAAACTCAACGAGTGGATCAATTCAATTCTGCTTTTAGAATTTTTCATAAATTGATTTAGGTTTTTTGTCACCACTTATGGGTCGCAATTTATTTTGTTTCAAATATTATGAATAGGTACTTTTTTTTAAATGTTTTAACGTCTAATAGCTGCCCGTAAAAGTTTGTTTGGAACTACAGAATGAACGTGATTCAACACATTTCTGAATCGAGCATACATTTACATAGTTAATTACCTTTTTTATTAATATGTTAAATGGTTCTATAGTAAAAAAATTATAATTTAATTACAGTGCGTTCACGTGTTTATTGTCGTGAATTTGCTTGTAACGAGCATTCAAAGTTTCCAAGGTAATTTGTTCCAGGTATTCTACTAGAAATAGACTATGTATTTTCCTTGAATGCTAAAACATAATATTAATAATTTAATTTGTGCTGACTGAACAGTTTACGGCGAGTATAGGATTTCGTCTCAACAGTTTAACACAGTTTGTAGAAATATGTTTAATTTAGTTTTATGATGAAGATAAGTATAAAATCTTTTAGTATAATGCTTTCGATATTTATTTCATTCGGGAACGAATTAAGAATTATTTTAGTCGAAACATTAGGTTTGACTAAACTAGTATTAACTCTACAAGATGTTATAACCTATGTGAGTCGATGATCGTTATCAATAATATATTATTATGAGATGTACCTATATTGGTCGCATAACTTAATGCGCATTGTTATTATTTATAACAGAACAGTTATTATCTATCTAAGTTTTTACCTCACAAAATTAATTTCAACTTTAGGTTTCACTGTGATATTTATGTGAATATTGTTATTTCAAACTCCAATACATGATACATGGTTTTATACCGACGACGGTTTATTCCAGAGTATGAACTGCATTCAATTTTAGTTTCATCGTCCCCCACCAGGAATTTCACAGCACCCTCAACGATATTACAGCAAGATTACATTTTGATATGTTCCTTGTTGGCTGAAAGCCCAGACATCGATTAAAAATGATGGCTTCTCTTATTTGCATATGCCAATATATCCATATTGCAACGAAAGGCCTAAGAGTTATGTATAATGTTATTGCTACTTTTAATACTGTGCAGTACAAAATATCACGGATAATTTCAATTCGTAGTGGACAAATCCGGTGTGGTTACATGTTAATAATTTCAGGTTATATTTTCCAAGCTACGTTTTAGGTTATGAATGCATGGAGATCAGCTGATTACCTGGTCCCTTCAGATTTCGTACAAATTTACTTCCTGATGTATTTTGTTTTATAAATTAATTGTGAACTGCAGATGACGAAAAACTCTTTTATGTAGGTGTAATTGTTTTAATGTTGTTGTACATATGTAGAAGGCAAAAACCTTTTAGTCACAGTTTTTGGTACGAGTTGCAAATCAAGTAAGAAATAGAAATGTGTAGCCTAAACTAATTTCATAAGTTAGTCTTTATTATGGCCCTGATTATTCTAAATGTATAAAAGCCCAATTTAGTTTTTTATATTTTGGTTATTTTAAATATGAATGAAGATAATTTAAAACCTATTTAACTAAAAGTAGGACTTCAATATTATTACATCGAAATATACATCGAAAATATTATAATACATCCCTGTTATCAACACCTGCATTTTGTGGCAAAACAAATAATCAAATAGATCCAAAACTACTGACCATTCCTTATCTCACTTTTACCTTAACACGTTATCTTATTTTTTTACACCCATCTATACTTCTCAACCGACCTTCTTCAATGATTTTATTTAATGTGGAAATTATACTTTTAATTATTTCACTGCTTTAATACAGTCTAAACTTAAAATGTTGTTTAAACTTTGATCTTCGTCTTTAGAAATAAAGTGCGTGTAGAGGTCAAATGTCACCTTAGAGGAAGATGGTGATGACTTTTTATTTATTTAATTAAAATGTGGCTGCGACATTGACAAACCATTATTAACGATATCCTTGCCCGTCCTTCACTAAATACCTGACTATGCAACTAGCCTATCGTTTACTTTATTGTAGTATGTGTTTGTGCATTCTAATAAGTAATCAGTATTGTTTGTTCGATGTTTTTTTTAAATAACATTGTAGTAACTAAATATAAGTTATAGGCTACCTAACCCCCTAAAAATGTCAAATTAGTATTGTTTGTTCGATGTTTTTTTTTTAAATAACATTGTAGTAACTAAATATAAGTTATAGGCTACCTAACCCCCTAAAAATGTCAATATACCAATAAAGATAAGTTTATTGTTTTTATAAAAATCTTAAAAAAACTTGAACAATAAACTAGTAAATCAACAATTTACTAGTTCAGAAATGGTTATGTAGGCCTATTATAGTTTAAAAACAGTTATTCAATACTTCAACAGAACTAATTTAAAATACCAAAGTCACATTTATTTGCTAAAACTATGATGAGATAGTCAAGCAAAAAGGAATAGAGTCGATGTGGTACTAAGACTGCATTTCAGTAATCAAGTTACAATTCTAAAGTAATACTTCGAGTGAAAATTTGTTATAACTCATAACATCCTACATTATTGTACAATAATAGTGGTATACTCGTAGTTTTACAACCATCTGTAGCAAAAGATAACTATATTAATTAATTGTGCTGTTTGTATTAAGTTACATATTATTTAAATGTAAATTTTATGTCATTGTTTTATTGGCGTGCTTACGGCATACAATAAAGGACGTTTTTGAATTAAATGTAGGGCCTACTCCCTTTTATTTTGTTATGCATAAACAGTATAAATATTTTTATCTACAGAACGTTTGATGGTGTTTTTAATTGCGTATACGAATACAACAATGCACACTATTGTTTACGATTCAAGAACTAAAATATCTAGATTATTATTCATTGATTTCAAATAATATATTACAAAAATTGTATATTTTATATTTTTTGCAATTATGCACCAATATATGGATTCATTTGTTTTTCAAGCAATGTCTACATGACATTTAGAGAAAAAATTAATTTGGACGAAATAGTTATTATAAAAATAGTGCATTATAAAAATATCTACTAATTGTGAATGGTCGGGTAACACATACAAAGTTATAAGACTTTCTAAACAATGTCACATGTTTTGATTTTAAGTTGCCAATGTGTTTGTTTACTTATGTTGTTCGGATGATATAGTGTTTTTTAAATATCACTTTTAATTATCTTACGTGGTATATACACTCAAAGAGGGGGGGGGGGGGGGAAAGAAAAGAACATTTTCTTTGTAACAGCATCGACAAGATCTGTATTACATTAAAATACTTGCATGGGCAAATTATTTGTTTCTTAGTTTTCCACTTCGACGCATTCGAACGCTTGGTATTTGACAAATAAGTCAATTTTGAAAAAAGAAAATGGACGACTCCCAAGTATCCAAACAATTCACAAGACAAAATGCCAATCGCGTATTAGCAATCGCTTTCAAGTTGCCCTCTTTGGTATTCCACGCCATAACTTGGCGTTCAACGTAAACACTGAAGACCATATGGGGCATTCCTAGCATCGTTGTACGCGTTCAACTTGTAACTTTTCAACTCGCCGTCTGCGGGTTTTGTTAGTTTTGTGAAAATTAGGCTATTTAAATACTTTTATTGTTTTAAATTTGTACATTCACATTCCAAATTTTCTCCAGGTTTTTCTTTCCTATTGAAGTATTTTCAGACAAAACTCTCGGAAAACCAATAAACACAATATTTTTTTCTCTCTTATTGCTGTCCTTTTTGTCTGTAGTTCAAAAGTTTAAATAGTTTTTCAACACTGTTTATATATATATTATTTGTTTCATATATCTTCGATAATATTACAAATATGCTTGTTAAATGGGAATCTCTAATACTCGGAAGCTAATTTTGTTAACTTCGTTGCCAAATATTGCTTATGGAATACAAACTAGTTTCATTTTCGTTTATTAAATCTCTTAAACAAAAAGTAAAACTTAGAATACTATGATAATTGTAATCTAATTTCTAGCCGGCTGTGTTCATTGCTATAATTTTATAAAGTTAAGATATTTGTTGTTGGTTTAATATTCTGGTATTTATAAAACAGTGTGTTGTGTGTTTTTGCAGTTTTTAACCTATGTACATTTTCTTTGCAGGTACGTGAAACAAATCTCAGCCAACCACTTTATTCATAATCAACTCTAACGTAAGTTTTATTTATTATAATATTTGGTTTTATAGCCGTAGTGATTTAAAATTGTCTCTAATTATAAATGCATACCCGTAAGCCTACCTACCCACTTAAGATAGTTAGAATGTATATAAAAGTTCTGCAAATGACATATTATAATCATTCACTAACACTTAGACTCAATCATATTTGTGAACATAAATTACTTACTTTGACAAAGGTTGTACTATATAATATTTTTAAAATGACTTTTTAAACATCTTCAATCTTGATACACTCATTCATAAACGTTAGAATTACGTACAGTTTTGTTTTAAGTAAGCCATCAGCTCATTATATTTCCGGAAATATATGTTTAAACAAAAATACGTATATATATTTTTACACAGTTTAATATGTTAGGTAATATCTGTAATGCAGTTTTCAGATTGTGTTTAACACATGTTTACAAATCAGTATTAGAATCTTAATCAAGTATAGTGTAGAATATTGAAAGACTAGTTCTCTCTTGCCAGGAGTAGCAGACACAGTAGGAATTATAAGAAGCAAAGAGTTCATAAAGTATATTTTTTAATAATTCCATTTTTAACGTCGTGTTTTTCTATTTTATATTTTTGTAACGTAAACTTTAATTTAAAACGATAAATTATTTAATGTAATTGAAACTAGTAATATTTTTTGGATATGATTTTCTTCAAAGAAATAACCTTTCGCCACAACGTAGACCTAACAAAACAACATTCACTTTAAAATATAACTGTAATTCTTAATCCAATTGCATTCAGGTGTTTAGAAGGCAGAAGGCTTTGGGTTGCATTAATTTATACTTACGTCTATTTTGTTTTTACCTTCCTGTTCATCTAAATTCACAACATTCGCTCTTATTTTCAGAACTTATTGTGCGAAAAGAGCTTTTTTTATAATGTATCCGTTTTCTGGCTATCCGCAACTTTTGTTTTGTAACTTTTCAAGTAGATACGACTTTCAGATTTTTATACGCATTTGTGATGCTTACAACAAAGTAAATACAAAATGGCTTCTGTTGTAAAGCAAACATTACTTAGGTAAAACCCGATTTTTGTAAAAACAATTATTCCATTTG
This sequence comes from Philaenus spumarius, assembly GCA_018207615.1. Classification (NCBI taxonomy): domain Eukaryota; kingdom Metazoa; phylum Arthropoda; class Insecta; order Hemiptera; family Aphrophoridae; genus Philaenus; species Philaenus spumarius. The sequence continues at coordinate 284,781 of JAGFPH010000178.1, read as the reverse complement.
AACAGAAAATGAAATTAAAAGAAGATTATGTTTGTGTGAAATGATAAAACCAATCGAAATACGAGGAGGTTATAGTAAAAGATAACTAATTTTGAGGCTTACGTGCATTTCATTCAAATTAGGTTAGGATTTATTCAGACTAAGTGCCAAATCCCGAGATAAAAATATTTAACAAAATTGGATTTTACTCATCACGCAGGTGTTACAGCAGAATTATTATCTGTACACAATTTCAACGTAAACTTGAATATTGATAATCTTCGTTGTTGAAAATGCATGAAGTCATTTTTGTCTCTTCTCTCAATGGTTATTCCGTTTATAAAAAATTCACTGAAATAAATAAAGTACATAATCCCAAGAGCAGAGTAATAAAACGGATAAACTGATGCGACCTTTATATAGTACTGTATCGATAGTGGCGCTCGTAACAGAAGTGTCATGTTGTAAAAGCATTCATTAAACTTAAAGTCATATGGTTCATTTCCGTACAAGTTAGGTGTGAACCTCTTATCAGTAGTGAATTCAGTTGGTCGCTCGCGTCGTAAAGATAACAGCATCCATGTATATACTCGCCCTTTCGCATCGCTGATCGCCGTGTTGAGGCGGAAACTAACCTGCGTTCGGATAAAGTTGACCCGTTCACTCTCTTCTTTAACTGCTCAACACATTATCAATTGATTAAATAATAGTGTTTGTTACGCATTCATTCATTTGCCATACTTACACATTAGGGATTAAAAAATATTTTTTAGTAGCTTATATTATTTTAATGGTGAGAAGGCAATATAAATTTTTTTATAATTTTACATATGATTTTGGAAGTCCAAAGGGTACTCTTAAAAGCTGCACATTTTACATTTTTAGAAACAAATTTTATCCGTGAAATAAAGAGTCATATTAATTGACACACAAGCAATCAGGATACACTATTTTCAGATTTTACCTCTACTTGTGAAATTCCTAGAGGACCACTGCAACACTAAAAACTCTAAATTGATATACATAGTCAACAATATAAAGAAGAGGGAAAGGTTTCTTGTTGAATTATGTTCAAAACTAGTTTACTTAACACTTTGTATTAATAATTCTGCGAAGTTTTATTTATGTGAAACAGGAAGCATTTAATTAATGTTTTAATTCTAATCAGTTCAAAATGACGTAAGAACGTCAGATGATAAGCAAATCATTAGGCTGATAATTAGACGCTAGATAAGTATTTCAGTTGCATCATCATCTGTGCAGCTTTAAATAAACGAAGATTTAATCATAATTGTAAATCGAAATGTCCAATTTAATTGCATTTATGTTTTACTCTATCATAATTTAAATATTCGAAAATCGGTGTTTTTGTTCAACATAAAATATCTTTAAATTGTTTTGCATAACATATTAAATATTCAACTTACATAACATAACGTTAACTTTTTTAATGTTTGTAATTTCAGTATTGAATTGTTACGAAAGATTAGATTTAAATACCACACCAGCAAGCACGTATGTAAAAATGCGCAGGAGCTTAATCAGAGCTCTACTACTTTCGGAGAAAATGTAGAATATTTCATATTTGCTGACCAGTGGTGAGAAGAAGGGAATTGAGTCGGGGGCTCT
>JAGFPH010000178.1:262119-283163 GCA_018207615.1 Philaenus spumarius | reverse complement strand
TTTCGGAGAAAATGTAGAATATGTCTTATTTGCTGACCAGTGGTGAGAAGAAGGGAATTGGGTCGGGGGCTCTACTACTTTCGGAAAAAAATGTAGAATATGTTTTATTTGCTGACCAGTGGTGAGGAGAAGGGAATCTGTCCGTCTGTTATAAATCTACGTAAACATTAAATAGTTTATAACACTACACCACAATTCAAGTCACAGTAACTGAAATCACTGCTTGCCTTTTTCAAAGACGGAGACTGATGTTTTTAGGACGATATGGTTTTTATCGGTGGATGAGATTTTCTTTCTCTTCACGGTCGGTCAGTAATTACCACACTCTTCCTATTAATATTAATAAATCATAACATTTGCTATCCAGGCAATTACTTTCGGATACATCAAGTCAATCATCCATTCTTAACTATATCAATACTATTCTAGCGTGTGTTCCAGATAGAATGTCAGACAAAGATAGAGTATAGTATAGTTATCTGACATTCACACGCCGCATATAATATTTATAGCAGAGAACCAATGGCAATGTGAACGGAGCATTGCGTGTTACTAAAATGACGATATCACATTGTTTATAAAGTATCGGGAATAGATTAAAACAGTGATATTTCGTCGTCAATAATCCTTGATATTATTTATTGCGTGTTTGAAAAGGCGATGTAGGGATATCGGACAGGTTTAATGACATTCTGAAAGAGCAATTTATCTGATCCACGTGATAGTAGACTAGCAGATGATGGTTACTGTAAATCTGTGTTTACTGGCAGGTCTATTAGGTTTGAGATCGTAAACTGCTATAGCACCAGCTGTGTGATGTGTAGCAGCAGCATTGATTATTTTTCAAGTTTAAAGGGAAGTACCGTAGTTGGAGAAATACTGAAGATGTTTCAATCGCCTTCAATTTAATCGCGCTGCATCTTATTTAAGTTTTGGGTCAACAACGAGAATCCACTATGGTCAATTATTGTATGGTAAAAACAATCGATGTATTTAAAGCTAACAAAATAAGATCTCACATTTATCGAGTTTACGTAATTTTTATTACAACTAATCGAAATTACGTACAAAATTCAACCAAATACGAGTGCAAGTTAAGCTGCTCACTACTTAGAAGATAGTTCCTATGTACGCATAAAATATCCTCTCACTGAACAGTTGCTAGCGCCGTGATATGATTATAACGAGGCTAACCAGTTAGTGTGCAGCTTTTACAGTAACTCGAATTTGCCAGAGCGTAGGAAGAATGACCGTCATACTTGAGCTAAGGAAAACAATGGCTTCCTGTCCTTCAAGAACAAAGGATGAGACGGAACATTTGGTTCACTTCCAGTTCCGCTCACACCTACATCATCAAGGACAAAACAATGGCGGTCGTTACACCTTCGTAACTGTCAATCTGTCCTCAGAGTTCCGTACGTTGTAAAACAATACATATATGTTAACGCGACATCTTTCTGACACTGAACTTCAACCGTTAAAATGTGTTACGTATTCAAATAAACGGTACCAGAAACTGGCACATACTTTCTCACAAACATATTTAAATTATTAAACAGATTCACTGTGACTTCATAATTGTATTAAAGTAGAGAGTAACTAATAAATATTATTATTACCTAGAGAGAAAATTATTCTTGAGTTTAAAAAAATGCTGTATTAAAAAATCGTCAATTGGTATTTTTGAGACTACAATTTATATTTTAGATACAATTTAAAACAAAGTAAAAATTATTATTTAGAAGCTAACTTGTTAGCAGGGAGACGAAGCTCCTAAAAACAAAGTTGCATGTACTTTTTCTAGTTTTGAAAATCATAATTTGACTTTACTAATGTAAATCTTTACACGTGTGCGATATTAATATCATTTTTGTGAGAAACGACAAACATTTGATACTTAATAAATCGACATGGAGGAAACAAGCATATCTGATTATGGGTTAGCAGATATGTTTTAGCCAAGTAGATGGTCTATGCTGTTGTATTCTTTAAGGCTCGGCCATTAAGTTCAGCAGTAAAATAAGAAGTAATTTTAAGAAAAAATTGCAGAGGCGTCTATTAAATTTATTAGTTAAAAAAAAAACTTTTGGAAACGTGTAAACCTAATTTACACTGTATTTTACTCTAAACAAATATCACAATTATTTACTATAACTTAAAAATATATTCCTTTAGATTAGAACAAATTCAAGACAAACGGGGCAACGCAGAGAAATAACACTTTATATCATGCAGTCATAAGTTTTTTAAATAACAATTTCACACACATTTTAAACCCCCGACGAGATACTTGACTTACACCGTGGAATGACGAAAGTGTGTGCTAGTTTGTTTCAAGTACTCGTGCTCATAATTTACATAATATACAGCTTGCAAATTTCAGATTGACAGCTCATATATTTCAACCAAAAGCAATCTAGAAATGAAATTAGTCTGTAACACAAGTATCATCGAATTACTATACATGGATGCGAGTAATTTTGTAATTGAATAGTCATACGCGATACGGTGCTCGATTCCATCTTCATTAAAATTTGCAACTTTTCAACGACGAAGGGTGGGTTGACAGTTCTAGTAATTTGAGAGAATTGAAATCCTCCTCTACCGTGTAATTCCGAGGATTTGTCTCGTTACCGCAGGCAATTGTGGGATAGGCCTCTCCTAGTCCGCGAAGTGACGTATTATGTGCCCTTAATTAAACAGATACTGTGTCACCTGAAATGGACTCATTCGTAGTTGCCAACCTGTATCCCGTAACTTCCACGGATATTCTAAAGAATGGGAATCTTGTGCAAATTGAAACCGACAAGTAGGTCACAACAACTTTTTAACAACTTAAGTGGATCTCTTATATTTTAAGGGTTTCAAGGTATCACGTGACCAGATCGGAGGGAAAGGGAATATTATAATGGGTCATCACCGTTTTAAGAATACAAAATTTATAAAAATATAAGTTTAATACCGAATTTCACTACTTATATAAATACTGTAGGAATTAAAATTATCTGAGGGATAAAGGACCTTCTAGCCGAGAGGATAGCTACATGTTTTCAAATCTCAAAGTCCCCTATTCGAATCCAGGTCATGAGTGTTTGTCTAAATGAACAAAAGTTTTTTTTAGGTGGTGATAGTCAAGTGGCGCTATTTGCCTTAATAACACAAGCTACATTTTTTCAAGAAATGTAGGCCTACTATTCCAGTAAAAAGAACCAACTGGGAAGACATGGGGTAAACGGGATTATTACCTAAAAGGCCCTTTAAAACCAAACTATAACTAATATTTCTATATAATTACAACATATAAACTACATTTCTATAAATTAGAACCTTACGTCTAATCAACATATATACGATAGGCCTATAATATTACAACGTTGTGCTTGTTCATAATGCCGGTTACATTTCCTACAGCGTACATACGTCATCCAATAGGTATACATTTAGTGTTAGACTTTGTTAATCGAATCGGAAAACACGTGTTCCCAATTAGACCTATAGGAATAATCTCTGTTATATATACTAACGTATAAACAAGTCGGTGTAATTCGCGTAGCAGCTAAGGATATCCGATTTCAAGGACACAAATTGCTCAAGATAATAATAGAAAATACGTTTAAACTTTGAAAACAGGTAGGCTGAAAGTTGTGCAGGTATCGCTTTATCTCGTTGTACAACCCCTACACAACTTTTCACGTAAAAGCAAGAAGGCTTGACACAAATTAAACTGAAGAAATGTAGCACACATGATTAAAGAAAACGTTTAAATCATATAAAACATTCTGCATCAGTGAAAAATTAGGTGCTACAATAGTCAAGGACGGGATGAGTCCTGAAAAGTACTCCTACAATGTCGAGAGAAGGGGACGGCCAGCAGCAACTTACTATTAAATTAAACTCACTTGAATTAAACACTGATATAAGGACATTCATAATTCAATGTGGTAGTGAATAGGAGCAGATGTAGTAAAGTCAGGTAGTAGCGCGGCTAGCTTCCATAAGGCCCATGCTATCAACTAAACTGTAAACGGGCTATACTAATGGACTAAAAATTGTTGTTTTACGGTTTAGATATACATACATAGATTGGTAATTAATGAACTACTAGTTACAGAAAGCATAACTAATAAATATTTGTACAATTAAACTGCACACATTCACAGCACACACTTTATCTGCCAACTATCTAACGCACGCAACCTTTTGTCACTGCGCAACTTGAGACTGCCATCAAATAAAAATTGCACAATAGTTTAGACACTGTGTTACGTTTTTTAAAAGGGTTTGTAGAGTCTAGATTTGCCCGTTACCGGTAACGCACGCTATATTTTTCCCAAAGTAATATGTAGGTTCTATTTACGTGTGTTGTGTTTTTTTAAATTATTTTTATACTTATGTGAACACTTCGATTGAGCGATTTGACTGTTATGTCCGGTTCATGGAAACCTAGAGTTTTCGAAACCGCGGTAGCCTTACAAGGTGAGTAATTAGACCACGAGACGGTGTACTATAAGAACAAACTTGGTTCGTTGGCTATGGTAGGCCTACATTAATGAAATATAATACTTTATTAATAACTTTTAGTTTTTTTTTTTGTATATTTTGCAAATTGAGTTTCTCATTATGGAAACAATAGTAAAACAAAATAATTTCTTTGTGTTTTTAATATCTTAGTCGGTTTAAATTAGAGTTTGTTATAAGCGCAAACGCGCTGTTAGTTTCTGTGTTAAATAGGAACTGGTTATTTCTGTATTAAAATAACATGTTGCGGTATTATAAATCACGGCGCATCTGCTGGCACATTTTAATGAGTTCAATAGATTAACATTAAAACAATGGTTTAATGTGCTAGCTGGTAAAGTAGCTCCAGTTTAGTAAAACATTGGATTTATTTTATATTTTGTATTGATTTCAATGCCTTCCTTATTTATACTATTATCAAAATATTTTTAAACGAAAGCAATTTCGGTGCGAGTGGTTTAAAAAAGATTTTATGAGTAAAATTACACTTTTCTATGAAACGTTATTCAGAATTTTACACCATGGATAGGTGTTCTAAGCAAAATGTTATGCAAGAAAGAGTAAACAAAATTCTTCGTTCATGAACGAAAGAAAATAGAACCAGATCAGAAATATTGTAAAATTATCGGGTGTGTCCTTAACAAAAATTTCTATTTCTGTTACTATCTGTACATATTTGATTAAACAAGTCATAAAGTCGGAATGCCAATTAATTGTGTTTGCTGCTTCATTGTTCAGATAACAGAAAAGCTATGTCTCGCCTTGTAGCGTGGCAACCTGATCGATCTTTAAATTAAAAGTGATGATATGGTACGGAACGATGAGTACAAACTATAACTGAAAATTTTCTCTGAATTTCTTTGCAACGTAGGAAACGTGCGGTATAAGTTTCCTGTTTCCTAAAGGTTAATACTGTTCTTGCCACATCCCGGATCCGATGTCATTACATTATTCGATAAATTTCATGATTCATGTTTTCATTAAATTGCAAAACTGATTTCTATTTGTTCTATAATTTTCTTGAAATAGTTTAAAACTGGCCTAATTAAGAAATTGTTAAAGAAGTTATGCGTGAAAAAAATATGTTATTTGTCAATGTGGATATCACTGACGACGTTTTACTTTTTTAGTTATTTTCTTAAATCTGGGGTCACTTTACCATCTCTGTCTTTAAAGTAGCGTTAATATTGTATTTCAACATGTAATTTTAACTATATACAAACGAAGATCGAAAGATACAAATATTATAACCTTTACCTTGTTATAATATTAATTAATAAATACATAATTACATTAAAGTAAAATAAATGACATTAAAAAACATTAATAATTATATTATAGGATCTACATTGTTTAAACTTTAAAAAATTTAAAATGTTTTGTCATTTTAACATGAACTTGCTATTTTTAAAAAGTACGAGTAACATTAATTCTTTAAAATAATTAAATTTAATATTATAAAATTATATTGTAAAAAAGATTTTAATTATAAACGAAATATGATTGAAACACGGTTAGTTTTAGCTAACTGGCATGTTAACACGATTTTATTTTAAAAAAATACACGAGGTTTTATATTTTAATTTCGACGTTAGAGTTTCCGTTGGTTCAAACACACATAGCTGCGGGCTATCAGACTGTATGACAAAACAAATCACAAACAACAGTTCCGTTTATATAATTACAATTTGTAATGTTTTAATGTCGTTATGGTTTAGCCAGAAGTGTAGGCCATTTGTTTAAATCATCGTTTATATATTTGTTTGTTAGTACTAAATTAACGAATGCACGTTTTAATTATACATTATTAATAATAAGATATCACGAACAACACTGTTTTTGGTCGGTTAGTTGTTCTTCTTCTCTGGTAGTATTTAAACAGTTTTCCTGCAAAATACGAATATTTATTTAATATAACTACTCTCATTATAAACTAATGTGATAAATTTTTCAAGTTTAAAACTCTTTACTTTTTGTGTTGTGTAACCAAATCATTTTGACAATTTATTATTTACGTTGTCAAAGTTTTTTCTAATGGAATTTGTAAATAACTCTATTATTTATTATTGAGTTATTTGTATTATTTATTATTAAACATAACTTTGACTTGACAAATTAAAAATTATAATATGTGCGGTGGACTTAAAAAAAGAAGCTGTGTTTTTATTTAGCAGCATTTTAAACGAAAAATAATTATTTTGAAATGTACTTACTGAACAACAATTTCTATTTCTAAATAATAAAGAATCTTTAATTTTACAATAAAGTATGTTCCCGAGTGAAGTGTAGCTGTTTGAGACACATATACAAACCGACAACAAATTTACCGTTCAAGTGCATGAAGTATGTCGAAGGAAGTGCTTCGAAGTATAAAGTGCAGTTCTTGTATTGTGATAGAATAAGTAGCCTAAATTGGTGTAAATATTTAGGAGTGGTGTCGGATGAAGGTTTGACTTTGAAATTTTATATAAATGAACTGAAATTCAACTTGAATAATATTTTAGTATATTCTTTCATTCGAAGTAAATTGTTTTCAGGTCTGTTTTACCATTTTCCTATGGTTCAGGAATGCTTAGAATGCTGAATCTTTTGTTGGGAAGGCACAAGCAATATTGCTTTGATTGTAGAGCAAAAAAGGTTTATAAAAGCAAATTATGCAATTCCGACACCTAACCTCTTAGAGCTTTATATATATTTAAGATCATAAAATGTTTTATATTATGAGAACAGAACTGATTATTTACTTAAATAAAGGCACAAATGATTGAAACATCCTTTTGTGGAAAGAGAGTGCACGAGATGTGATAAGGTATAGATGTTTGTATGGCAGATACTTTCCGCCTTATATAAATATGTAATAAATACACAAGTAATATTAATCTTATATTCATATTTACAGTAAACGTGCTATACAGCTTGCGCACAAAGAATATGCTGAAGTCAGGATTTAGATAGTCAAGGGGAACGTAAGATTAACTGAGTTGCTACGCGCACACTGCACCGACCGGTCGGCAAAAGCAACAATTTTAAGGAGGTGCGCACACTGCACCGACTGGTCGGCAAAAGCAACAATTTTAAGGAGGTGCGCACACTGCACCGACCGGTCGGCAAAAGCAACAATTTTAAGGAGGTGCGCACACTGCACCGACCGGTCGGCAAAAGCAACAATTTTAAGGAGGTGCGCACACTGCACCGACTGGTACGACCGACCGGTCGGCAAAAACAACAATTTTAAGGAGGTGCGCACACTGCACCGAAATTTACGACCGATGACATATCTTACATAGTGCTACTATGTGAATAAATAACTAATGAGCTTGACTTGTGAGAAAGTAACTTAGATAAAATAAAACCTGAACACAAAATCTCACAATAAATACGTTTACTAACCTCAAACGCGTTTCAACGACAATGTCGCCATCCTCAGTGATGCACGGGCTACAGTAACCAAACTATAACTGATCTAACAGTGTGACAACGCACCGTATAAATACCTAACCAGAAGGGGCGTACCCTACAGGGGGCGTGTCATAACCTATGCTAAGGCGTTAACCACCGCCTACCGTTTATCAAATATCTTAACAATATAACTTAAATAAGATTGCTAAACTAATATTAATATTTAACAAAACATAGCATTATTACATTAATAAAGAATTCTGTGAAGGACCTAATTCATTATTCACAATTATGTTACGGTATTTGTTAATATAAAAAGTTTCCCAAGCGTCCAATGTGTTAGGTTTAGTTACATGTTTTAACATTTTAGAATTTTCTATTTTAAAATGATGATTTTCATCTAAACAATGCTTAGCCATAGCAGATTTATCAGGCCTATTATATTTTAAATGAGAAAAGTGTTCTTTACCTCGTATCTTCATGCTTCTTATTTTTTGACCTATATACTTTTTAGGACACATTTCGCAGTTAATACAGTAAATTCAGGATTTGTCGTTTTCTTGAATTTTGTCTTTAGGATTACCCAGCATCTTACCAAGATTATTATCAGCCGTCAAAGCTACATTCAAATTTGCATATTTCGCTAACGATTTTCTAACAACATTACATAATGGTGGGGCAAACGTTGTTTTAACCCATCGTTGTTGGTGCTTGTTGCTCACAAGAGTGCACCTTGATTCCTTGATTTTCTTGAAATTCATTTTTCTTACTATGTTGTCTATTAATTCTTTAGAATACCCATTAAAAATCCCAGCACCATACATATATTTCAGTTCTTTCTCGTAGTTATCCTTAGATAACGGCAAGTTAACCAGTCTGTGAGCCATATAATTAAAAGCGGCTCTTTTATGCGCTGGAGAATGGTGTGAGTCCTCCGTTATATATCTATCAGTATGCGTGGGCTTTCTATATACACTAAATGACAAAACATTGTTTTCCTTAAACACATTCACATCTAAAAACGGTAAGTTGCAGTCTTTTTCAATTTCCTTAGTGAACTTTATCGTGGAGTGAAATCCATTGATAGCGTCACAAAATTGATCAAGATTTTGGTTTTTATCAAATACTGCAAAAATATCATCCACATAACGAACCCATACTCGCGGAAAGTACTTCATTGAATTTTTAGCATTTATTTCAAATGAGCTCATAAAAAAGTTAGCAATAAAACTGGACAAAGGGTTTCCCATCGCGGTACCTTCATTTTGAAAATAAAACTTGTTATTAAACTGGAAGCTATTTTGACACATGCACAAATTTATAAGTAGCAAAAATTCACCAACCTCACAGTCACTTAAATTGTTACAAACTAGCCACTCCTTAATCATTTCTATCGTTTCAGACACTGGCACACTTGGGTAAAGCGACACTACATCGAACGAAACCAAATATTCACTAGGCGTTAATGAAATATTTTGAACACTTTTCACAAATTCATAAGTGTTCTTTACGGCAAATGAATGAGGAGGAGTAAGTTCTTGGAGGCGTGACACTAACCATTTAGAAATTAGATAGGTTGGCGAGTTGATTCCTGATACTATAGGCCGCGTCTTCTTTCCTTCTTTATGTATTTTTGGCAAACAATATAATCTCGGTAAAACTGGATTACTACTATGTGACTAACTATGGTTTAAATACTACTTTATAAGTAATAAACCTCGGTTGATACACATTAGTTTGAGGTTATGAAATGCTACTAGATTGATAACAACATTGATAAAGAAGAAAACTTACCGGATTGCTTCATGATACCCCCGATTTCCTCCCAGCAGTTATCTCTTCTTGAGTTATTAAAATAGTCCGGATGCCTCATATTATATACCTCTTTATAATTGTGTACCAAAGAAATAAGTACACGTACATCCATCTTGTCACCATAGTAATCAAAACTCAAATGGCTAATATACACTCAAATGGTGTATACTACGTGCACCTCTATAAAAAACATGCATTTGTCTTTTATAAAAATCCCGGTCGTACCGGTCGGTGCAGTGTGCGCGTCTTTAGTCTGTTGTTCTGCGGAAGCTCACTGGAGGCTTGCCCTCACTCTAGCCAGTTTAGTTCGGGTCAGCAGTGTGTTTTTTCGTTACCGGCTATTTTATTTCAGTAACTTGACCACCTAATTTTGAAGCTAGGAATGTGAAGGATATTTTATGTGAGTGTATGTTACGCATGTGTAAAATTAATACTATATTCGTCTATTTTTCAGTATGGATGTAAATAAAAATGTATTTTTCATCTATGCCAGAACATTCAACTGTCTTATTTTTAACTGCTTGTATGTTTGTGTTAAGCCTTAAGTTACTTTAAATTTATTACAACTAGTGGACCCGGCAATGCTTCGCTATTGCTTGATTTACCTAACCTAAAATTATATTCAGTTTTTGATCCAAATCAGTTGTTGATCAAAATCAGCTGTTGATCAAAATCAGCTGTTTTAAGCTTTTCATACGAACAGCTGTTTTTTGTGCCCCTGATAAAACCAAAAGAAATCTTTCTTCTTCTTCCTTAAGATTGACCTTCCATAAGATTAACATTGAAACTTTGAGGGTCACTGGGGCGTATCCCTGAGGACCGATGTAAATTATAATGGGATTCTGCTCATCTACAGGACACTACCTTTCTAACGGTATGCGCGAATTTCTCCTACGATGCACACAAGCTGAGAAAAAAGGACGGCAAGTTTTGTGCTTGCCTATTAATAAATAGATATAAATCATTATAAATATTCAATCTCAAAAGTCATCCGTTGGAGGCTGCACATTGTGTCATTCTGTATTTATAATTAGAAATTAAGATGTACACATTTTATTTGTTGTTGTTGTCGTTTGTTGCTTGTATTTTATTTTAAATAGTATGGTTTTTAAAGTGCCTTATATTTTTCTTTTATGTGTACCTACATCTTGTTTTGATTATCGTATTTTATAATTTGTCTATTTATTTAATTTGTAATATAATAAAATGATATAAAATAAATATTAATATTAAATAATGATAGTGTATATAACGAAATAAATTAATAAACACTTATTAAACGTCAAATTACATCCTCTATCAAAGTTGATGAGAGTGGAGGAAGTTTACAGTAAGAATAAAAACTGTCTTTATTGTATAAAAAGGTAACGGTACATGAAGCATTGCTCTGAACTAAGAGACAAGACAAGTAAACTTGGAAAGTTCGTTAAAACAAAATTGATTGATCTCTGGGCAGGTAATCAATCATGGAACGTGTCTTGAAACTGTATAAACATAGAACTGGAAAAGTGTTATAAAGTAAAGCTACGTTTCGTTGTTCTTGTATCTAGCCTAGCAGAATTGAAACTATAGAAAAGTTACATCAAATCTGTAATTAACACTTCTTATTAAGACTACTAAAAAATAAGTAATTTTAAGTCCGCCAAGATAAATAATTCTTTTATAAGCCTTCATAATTTTTATCGTGCAATGATTAAACAACAGAAGAACTTTTGTATTACACCTGAATACAAACCCCTTTATTAAGTTTGTAGCTCCCACGTAGTAGTTAGCTTTTAATTCTAATTAGTATTACGTTTGTGTTCGGTTGTATTATTAAACGTTCCAAACAAGATTCCAACAAAATTTGTGATTACGAACAACAGCTGCTGGTCCGTCGTCATTCTTCTAGACCTGAAGGACTTGATTGTCCTCATATTCATTACAATGTTACCTCCTCTATCCTGCTGCAGATGCGAGTAAAACATTTTGTGTTATTGTTATTTTTAATAACAACTGTTTTGTTTCGTATGATTTAGCAATATTTTACTGTAGTATTCAACAAATGTTTTGGAGAAATCTGCATACTATAAAAGTAAATAAGTTTGTTCGTTCAAAAAATTGTTGACTACAAAAATGTGGACACAAATTTAACCAAATTTTTCTCGTTTACTCTACTGCAAGAGGTACAAAAGAGCAACAACATTGCTTGCTTCAACAAACGAGAATTATATTGATTTTATTTGTGTTCTTGTTTTTCTTTTGTTTTAATATGTATTGTAAACTCCATAATATATTAGCGTATAATGTTTTAACCTTTAATAGGTATGTGGGGTCTTTCGGGAAACCAGCAGTTATAATTAATAATTTTTATTTTTCAGAGAAGTAATAATTTCTGTTCTTTCTTGCACAAGTGTTCTTGTATTTGTATAAGTAAGAAACGGATATAATTCATGTATTACAAGACATTTTTTGTTTGAATCACATTTAAAAAATGATTTATTTAGTGACGCTTATATATGTTCTATAATGGGAGGCTAGATATTTCCTAAAAAAAAAAAAACAAAGCAAAGGTGGTTCACATGCCAATATTGCAATACCTCGATAGTTAAATTTAATTAAATAGTAAATGGATAAAACATGATCGTTTTTGTAATAGTAAGAAGTAGTTGGTTTGTTCAGATAACTGAACCAGGACCTATGGAATTAGAAAAATTAAAGCAAGTTTGAAATTTGTTTAAAGTTAATTTATTTAAAGTTAACATATTTGAATAGTTTGTACGTTTGCAAACAAAAAATTATTGTATTGTAACATTTGTTTTTAAAATGTATAAAGAAAATGTAATTATACGAAAATGGTTTTTAATGGATATAAAAGTGATTTTACTTTGTATAAAACTGTCATCTTTAAAATAAAACCAGTTAGTAAGTTTAGTACCAATTCTGTTCTAAAATATTCGGGATCTGAAGAGTTTCTTCACTTACCTATAAGGGTTGAGGAGTTTTGTTTCAATTAAATGTCACTTTTATTAATTGTATTCTTTAGTTGTATAACCAAACTATATCACCGATGCAGTGAATGACATTCCAGTAACTACAGTAAATGGTTTTCCATCCGTCAATGTTGACGGAGGGTAACAGAAGACAATTACCGAAGATGAGTTTTAAAGGATTTAAAATTGATCCAAAATTATTGTCAGAGATAAAACAAAAGATTTTTAATTAAACCCGTTTGCAGTCCTATCAAATCGTAACAGCGAAAGTCATTTTACGAAAGAAAATAATAATTTCGCTGCGAGAGATTGCAAGTTGAGTAATTAATTTAGATTTTTATCTCTCCCGTTAGAGTGTGCTAGTGCTTTGCAAATCCCCTTTAATAAAGTATGATGTTCGGGTTTAGTGGAGCATATAACAGCTGATGAGATATTTTATATGAAATATTCTTGCGCGGTTTTGTGACAAGTATGTCTTTACACGTCCCCAAATGATACCAGTTGTAAATCCATTTTACCGCCAGCATAAAAGCCGAACCCTATAAATGCAGGTTTTAGACTCTGAACGCATTGTTGTAGCAAGGAAATTACTTTATTTACTGATATAGTCTACCCTTCTTCTTCTTCTTTACTGTATAAAATATACTTCAATAAAGTATTGTCCGGTACTACTGTACCGGGGTGCTATGTGGATAAGTCGTAAATTATTTCTGTTCTATTTCCAATTCAATGAGAGAGATTTTAAATAATAACTTAGTTTTTTAAGTGTTTTTCCTTTAGTTGTGTTGTTTGCGTTCCAATTAAATGTAGAACGAGTTCGTTTATAAGTTTATCGAGAGTGCAAGTCGTTCCTTAAGTTTATCAAAATACCAAACTTACCAACTAACCAATTACAATAACCATGGGGGTAATAAATTATGCATTAGTGGTTCGGATTTATTTTAAGAAGAACACGGATTCCAAACATAGAATGTATTTCTGTGCAGCGAACGAACCACATGTTTTGATAATTTGTATCCTCTATAAATTTCCTGTAAAATATGTAAGTTTCCCAGCACCATACATTTTACTTTCAAAAAAAGAGCGGTGGGTATTAAACCTACATTTACGAAAATATTTTTTAAATGACCTATCACAATATTTCAAAATATTTGTATATAATTAAATAAAACACTTTCGAACGATCCCAATACAACAGTTTTTTTTTATAAGGATAAACTTTGGCTATTTAAATTTAAGTAGATTATTTTTTAAATTTTGATATTTGTAATATTAACGGGTTAGTATATTTTATAATTATTTTAAATTTCAGCTTGATAACTTCATTTATTCCTGTAGTATTTGACTGCGACATACATATGAGTTAATTTAAAACGATTCCACTTTTTTCTGTTTTAGTACTAAACCTTAAAAATACATATCTAATTTTTAAAACTTAAATTTCTAAGAGCAATAATAATAATAATTTCACTAAGTTGGATTTCGTTAATGTTTATTAAATGCACGGACATTTCTGTACAAATTAAATTAATTTATGATTACTACCGATTTCACATTTCAGCTAACCAAATCTATTTAACACGATCTAGGTTTCATAAGACATTGTTTAATATTTCATATAATACATATTAAAACCCTCATACCGCTTGTATATAATACACGAAAGTTCTGTATAATGAATAAATTTGTAGTTTGATCGGAGCAATACAATTCCATCGATGGCAGAGAGTCTCTGAGCTAATAGAATTTAATAACAGATAAGGTCGGTAAACAATGCGATGGACAGAAATGTCGTGTCGGCTGGTTCACGCCTACTGTCACCGCTCGCGATATCTTGACTTATTGTTTTGAGCCAGTAAAAAGCACAGTTATCGTTTAGATAGTGAGTGGTACATTTAATCTGCTGCCATCTAATGACTTATATTTATTGGAAGGGAAAATGCATTCTAGGACTTTAAAGGCCAACTTAATAAAAGTGTGTTCTAAATTGAAAATTGTGTTAGCTTTTATATTATATATATATTTTAATTATTCGCTACTATTATCCACTATACCATTATCACTTTATATTTTAATTTTATATTTTCTAAAAAGAATTATTCTAATTTTCAAAACAGGTAAACGTTTACATTCTTGATTTCCGATTATAATGCTAAACATATAAGTCTAGTGCTAATCGTTTACTGAACAAGTCTTTCTCGTTCAGGATGTTCGAAATTTGTTCCGCCATTTTGAATTTAACTTGAAATTTTTATAGTAAGTTTATATGTTGTTTGATAGGAGTTGTACGTAAAAGTTTGAATAAGGAACAGCATTACATTTTTTCTTAAAACTTATTGTTTTTTCTTCTGAGGTTACCAGTACCTAATTATAATGTGATCAGACATAACTGTCATTATTGTGTTTTAAATCAAAGTTTCCACGTCTGTAATGAATAGAGATTGAAATTTATATGATGATATTACTCTCCTATGAAGAATTAAGCCGTATTCAGACATGTTCTTCAACATACATATACATTTGGTGAATGTTAATAGAGGATTGGTGGATGTTAATTATTATCTATCATTGTTCAGTTCATTAATCTAACAAATCGTGAAAAAAATACATAAATCTATGAAATATTTTCATAATCTCAATGTTTTCTATTCTAGAATTATTAGACCATTTTGTTTCTGTTTGAGTTCTGCTTCGATTTCTTCTTAGCAGCTATTTACTAAAGTGAAATATTTTACGAACGATTCCATTATGTCAAACGTAATTTATATCCAGCATTGATGGTATGGTTAATTCTTTCTCCTTTAACATTCGAGATACCGTAACTATAGGTTCTACTCAGAGCATACTTTCTCAATCATCGGTGACGTCATAGTTCGTGGAAAGAATCTTGATAGACCGGAGATGACGTCACAGTCGGTGTTGGACTTTTGTCCTTACAAAGGGAATTCCAGTATGAAGGAATTTATAACGACTTGTGAGACACATACCCGTAGCTTATCTTTTTTTTAGCCTAAGGACACGGGTTTATTGGTTCGACTTCTTTCTAAATTATTCAGAATCTTTTAACGGCCTCGTACAGCTCATCCGTTGACTGGATTCTTTCAGTAATAAGCTGCCATAGCCAATGCCATCAATGTCGGCGAAATTGTTGCCTTATTTGGATTTGTAATCGGTGACATATATTACATGGAAACTTATTCATACGTTATGGGGGGAGTGGGGAAATGCAAATAATGAAGGTATTTACATCCATTTTGTATCCACTATTTTCAATATCGTAGGCCTACAACAGTTATGTTTTCACTTAGCATATGTAATCAAATAGAAAAATAAACTATTACTAAACAAATATGTGATACTTTGAATTCGTGTCAATGTTTGTAGATTTTTGAATTGCAGTGGTGGTTTAAATATAAAGAGTCAGAAGACATAGGCTCACAAAATTATTATTAAAGTGTTAATGTAATCTATTTCATCCTTAATGTATTTCTCATTTTCATTGTTAACTTAAAAATATTTTTCGTCCATCTACAAAATAAAAATTCAATTATAAAAAAAATTGAATTCAAAATAAAAAAGTCGATTTTGATACCTACTATTTGTAGCTTAATTTGATACTGTTGTAAAATACAATATACCTTACACTTCAATTGATTAACTTATCAAAATAAAAAAGAAATGGAAATAATGAAATGGGGTTTAAATTATTAAAGGAAATAGGGATATAATTTAACCACTTTTACTACGTACTAACAAAAAAAGGCTTACGTAGCACCCAACATCTCTGCGTATTACAGCGAATCTCATCTTTTTTCAGTTAATCTTAGTTTTATTTGTCTCAACGTAAAATTGTTATTATTGACGCATAATTATTCTGTTTAAATACAGAATGCTTAGCCTACTTAATTGTTCTCACCAGCGTTTCCCCTATTCTATTGCTAATTTACCTCCCTCCATCTAACTCATCGTTTGTTTCAATTTTCCCTTATTTAAAATTACAGTACATTGTGTTGTTTACTAACGAACTTGCGTAAAGCGTTCCTTGTTTCTTTTTGACATGCCCCAACAAACATTATTACTAGTTTTATTTCAAATCTCCAACATTAAATTCCAAAACAAATTAAAAACTTACTTTTTGAACTATTTTTAAACGAAGTCTTCTATAGTTTCTAGTATAACCCGAGAGAAATATTTGTGCTTAACTAACACTTATACAATTATTCAAGAGACTGTCATGGCAAACTCTGTTAAAATAATTTGAACGGTCAGTAAGATAGACAACAGTACTGGTAGACAGCACAAGGGAAAGAAGTATTTATATGAATGGTCTATTAGTTGCCCATTTACGTATTTAAAAACTTATATAAAATACTCCTTTTATTGGTAGATCAGGTTGACTAACTCTAACATAAATATTTTCCGTACGCACTACTACGCTTGCGTGCAAATATGGCACGTGTGCAAAATCTTTGCTACATGAGTTGCCCCTTAAAAGCTAAGACGGTTAGAAATTGACGATAGTTATCTAATAAACTTATTCACATAACAAATGAGAATATTATTTAAATTATAAAATACACTTTTGATACGGTAGTTCAAAGACTTTAGTAAATGCAATATTTTGAGTCAATGTCGTTTTCTGAAGGAAAGACAGAAACACTAAGGCTCTTTTATAAAGTGCTACTTTAAAAGTGAAAAAAATAGGCAACATAATAGTTTTGTTATAATAATAATAGGAACATCAGTTTAGCTAGTGAATTAGCTGAATCTGCTGTCTTAAGTTTATCTGTCTTTAGGAACATCAGTTTAGCTAGTGAATTAGCTGAATCTGCTGTCTTAAGTTTATCTGTCTTTAGGAACATCAGTTTAGCTAGTGAATTAGCTGAATCTGCTGTGTTAAGTTTATCTGTCTTTATAAATGCATTGGGATTGTGGAACAGTCTCTTGAACAAGGGTAAGTATTTCTATTTGGCCTTAGGATAAGTATTTCTTAAATAATGTTAATTTTGTTTATCCTCCCATCAAGGCCTGCATTTTAAGTAGGTATATACACATCGTATATGTCAGAGTTGTAGATCTCCATATTTAGTCATTAATAAAAAAACAAATAGGCCTACAACAGTTCAAATTAATGTATAAATTATATATAATTGTCAAAGTATGGAAGACTTCCTTACAAAGATTAACATGACGTACAATATTTAAAAAAATAATAGCCTGATATTTTGTAGATGCAAGTGCAAAAACTAAACAAATCATCAGTAAAATACAAACTTTAGACAGTTATAAATGTATAGTTGCTCGCTAGAAACAGAGATAGAATTTCGAATCTAGCGAGGGCAATCTCGATCTTGTGTGCAACATTAGATTTCATAAACAAAACGAAGAGACATAATAGGGTATTTGTTACTTATCCGCATTATTGAGAAATTAGCTCTAGTCTCGCCTATGTAATTGTGAATTAAATCTTTCTTTAAAGATCTAGCTTTAAACGTATGTGTAATATGAACACTGAAGTTTCCAGTGAAGATGCATTGTTCAAACAATGCAGATTCTTTCTGGAATTTTAAAATGACACAACTTTACAGACAGAAAGTTTTCAATCATAGATTCTGTTGTGTTATGGCTTTGAATTTATTGTAAATTGGATTGTCGTTGATTTGTTTTCCTTTTGAAATATTGTGCAAACAAAGTTTTTATCTTGTAGCAGTCATGTTGTAGACATAATCGAGTTTATAGTTTTCTCCCATCTAGGCATGCGCATGTGGACCGAGATATCATCGAAACATCGGTAGCAATCTATAAATCAGAAGTATCTGTACCATGCTTACAAAACAATCTTTTATTTATTTAATATATTCCTTAGAGTCGGTTATTTATGTGAAAATATCGGTCCAGTGTCTGTATTAGGGCTTATATAGAGGCTATTGTGTTAAACACAATGTCGTGAGTATTGATTGGAGTTCTTTGGGATTTCAGCATCGTGAAGGATACAAGTGGTTGAAAAACTGTATTGTTGTTAAGTTTAAGTTGGTTAAAGTAATATCAATTTGTTATTGGTTAGTGTTCCTCTTGCTATATATTATTAGTCTATTTGTTGTTCTTAAAAATAAAACATGGTAGAATTATGTAAATAGTTATCGCTTTTAGGTAGGTTTTAAAGAAAGTACTGGCGTTACAACAGTACAACTTGTAGATAATTTCGACGTAATTTTCGTTTCTTCGTACTGTATCAAATTCGTTTAAAGTTTTGTAAACCCAAGTATTATGTGAAACTTGTGATACGACCAACCCTTGCTGCAAGGGGTGACCAAAATGAGGTAGTGGAACAAAAAAATCACAAATTCCTAGTAGACACAATATCGAGCTCGTTCAAAGTTGTAAATTTTCTAAATATTAACAAAATTTTTTGTCAGACACTATTTGCTTCTTAATTTTTACATAACATGGTTTTAAACATAACATGGCCACGTCTGTAATCATTGTTATCTTGCATACACATTAGGACGATTATCTACCGGTCGTCAATAAGTCAGACTTTGTTTTGTCATCTTTGTAGTTCAGTGACACGTTTCTTCGTGATTCCTTATCTAAATTATCGTTTATAGTTAACTACACCTCTGTCTAGAAATTGTAAACATTCATTTTGAATAGACGTTCAAGTTATAATATATTCCTTCTCGTCCTCTTGGGCTGACAGTTTTGTCACCTAGCGTGCGTCGACGTAGATTGCTCAGCCTTTAACTTTGCTGTTTTCTTCAAAGTTTGTTGTTGAAACTTGTACAAGACACGTTGTAAAACAACTCTCCTGTGCGCAGTTCAGAAAACTTCTGCATGACAACTACAAAGCTTTGTTAGGGTCTTCTCACTTCAAACCAAGTACACTTTAAGTCTTATATTCAAATACAATACAAAATAGTTTCAATGTTTTTGAATTTATTGGAATTTCTTTGTAATATTTTAATGTAAATTATTTGTTAACATAACATAATCGATTAAACAACAATAAAACCCTTACTATATTAACTATATTGTAGATATTTAAACAAATATATGTAAAAACAATTTACGTAAAGTTAAAAGCTTCAATTTCTTTAAATGTTAATGTTAACTTACAAGTAATGTTAATTTTTGTCAAAGAATGTACATGACAAATTGTCAAATCAGTAATTATATTATCGTTGTGGCGTAAGATTGTGTATCAAATTGAACGATGATTAAAATATGAGGTGATTCTTCGAATAACTTGGTTTTTGAAACTGTATGACTTTCTTCATGATTTGGCTTGTACAAATGATTTTGAAAAATGTTGAAAACTAACTTTAAAAAAACTATTCTAAAAGAATGTTTGTGATATTAATCCCACAGTAAAATTGTTGATAGTTTGCCGTTATGCGAATACAGGTTCGAATGTTAAGCAGGCACAAAAGAAATCATTTTCAAAGTATTTAATTGTTCTAAATTTTAACAAAATGACACACTTTCTCATTCTGCACTATTCATCCCTCGCTTGCGTTGTAGGCCTGTATAAATATAGAATACGGTACTTAATTTGTGTGTGCAGTATAATTCCAATGAAATACTTGAATGTGTGCAAAGAATTTTTGTAAATAACAACATACATATTTCACTGTTTGTATTTATTATTCTATTTGTTATATGTTTGTAATTTTTTTACAAATCCTCAGAAGTTCTTGTGCATGAGTAAATAAAGCGTAGTAAAATGTTATTGCATTCAAATATAAGTATTGGTATTTGAGTGTAAGTTACGGGAAAGTATATGGAAGTAGCCAATTGCAAGAATTAAGTACTCACATTTAGATCTCCAGGGACACTAAATTGGAAGTTTTAAAATAGAAAAAGATGTCATTATTTGTTTGAATAAATCCCAAATATGCCAACTATGATTATTGAAACTTATTGGATACCCATACTTTGTATTTCGCAACTTGAAATCGAGAAGAGTGTTTCAACCAAGAGAGGAAAGGTCACGCAGTCTTGGCATTTCCCGTGACCAAGAGACTCGCACAAGATAGTGCAAGTTTTCCCTTCAATTCCTGCTACCTTAGTAGTAGGGCATTGTGTTTGTCGTGAATGATGTGGTAATATTGCCTGTCTTGGGCGGGGCTTTTGGCTAACCTTCAGTTTCCAACTGTATAAAGATAATTGCAGAATTTGTCTGAGTTATTATTCATTAATGTCAGTTGAGATTTCCACTTATTGATCACTGTTTAACTTTCGTACTTTTTTAAAAGTAATACAATTGAATTTGTAACATCAGATTACCATCTGTTATAGTAAATCTGATTTACAAAAACACTAATATAGTAAATCTGATTT